>PVJX010003895.1:0-101774 GCA_004027295.1 Dolichotis patagonum
TATCAAAAATGAGATATTATAATACCCATTGATCATTTTCTGTTATTCGGTTCAGAAAGCCCTGGAATTCTTTCACTATATGCATGGCTTTATACTATTGTGTTATGTTTGATATTATTGTAATTGAAACTATGCTCAACTATAGCAGAGTAAGAGATATGGCATTAGATACTGTTGATGTCCAGTTGACTTAATGTAAGGTACTGTGTTCTCTATGTTGTCCTGTTCTGATCTGCTCTGTACTGCCCCCTTTTGTTTTATTCTCTTTTAAATAAAAAAAATACATTTGGTAGTGCAGTTACCATGCTTGTACTATGTATGATTAAATTAAAGCCAAGTTTGCATCACAGGTCTGTCCCAAGTGAGCACCATATATGTGTTTCTACATACAATAAACACGATTACTTCCAGGGTTGATACAGGAATTGGTGGTAGTACATGTGAAGAAATGAGCACTGTCTCATGGATTTATTAGGGTAATAAATATGAAATAAACTTAGTCTTAAACTTTAGTACATTTTAAAACTGGATTTAATGTAAGTTAATCTGTAAATTGCTTCAGATGTTTTACATCAAATCTTTTAGGTATGAAATATTTCTGTCCTATTAGACAAGACCTTGTAAAAGCTTTCAGTTTACTACTGTTGTCTGTATGTAGGCTTCTGACTTAAACAATCCAAGATTTTCAAAAAATTCTGTCTAATTGTCATATGGTGTGGACCCATTGTAACAGGTTTTATATATCTCATCAAATACCAAGATTATTAGAATTAAGTAAAGTTAAAATAATGGAAATTTACAGTTTTTCTAATGAGACAACATGACACTATCTAGTACCGTGAGGGGACAAGTAACTGCATAATGAATTACAAGACTATTGAATTCTTCATTAGATTTGAGGTACTGTTTTCAGGGTTGAAGAGATAAAACAACCCTGAACCAGTTTTAGAAGCAGTCTATTTTATAGATGAGGAAAATAAGGACTACATAAATTAAAGTACTTCTCTAAGATCACATTCAGTATTTGTCAAGAGTTAGAATTTAAATCCAGTTCTGCTGATTCAGAGCCCATTCTTCTCTTTCTGCCATTTTGGATGTGGAGAATGATGTATGATCTCAGCATATCATCTCTTAGGTTGTGTATTAGCAGCCTGTTGATTTAAGGCATTTCTCTTACTGCATTAGTCTTATCAGCATAGATTTCCAGATACGCTCTTTGGTTTTCTGGAAGAACTTGCTGGTAATGATAAAATATAAATCTACTAAACGACAGTATTTATAAAGTAAGCTAAAATGTCTTTTTTAAATTAGTCAAATGATGTAACATGATACTTTTATAAAAGTTTGTAAGTTCAAAGGCCGTATTTTGTGTTAGACTTGTCTGCTTGAATTCAGTTAAAGAGTTTAGATTACTGAGCCAATTTACAAACTGGCCACTCTGGTGCCATAATCATTAAGAGTTTTCTTTTTGTGTGTTTTTTTAAACAGTGTCTTGCTGTGTAGTTTAGACTGGCTTTGAATGCATGGCATTTCTCTTGCCTGAGCTTCCTGAATGCTGAGGGTTTGCTTTTCTACTTGCTGGTCAGCTGGGTAGAATACGGCCCTACTGTGGGTTCCAAGAATGTGTATATGGACTTGAGATTAACAGAATTGAGACACCCAAGTTGAGAGAGAGTTAATTCTATTTTGTTGTTTACTTTAAGAACCTTAGATTTCTTAGAGCTGTGGATTGTTGAAAACCTAGGTTCTAGCAATGGTTGCCTTAGCCTTCCTGTGCTTGGTATAACACTTACTAAAATAAAAAAACCATTAACCAAAGGAAGTGGGGAAGGGTGAGACAGAAGGGAAAGGGGATAAAAGGAGATGCTTCTGGGAAGATACCCAGAAGAGGCTGGGCTTCACTGGGTAGAATGGGACCTCTAATCCTAGTTTTTGAGGAATCTCCACACTGATTTCCAGTGTTTGCACCAGTGTGTACTCCCGCCAACAGTAGAAAAAGGTTCCTTTTGCCTCACAGCTCCTCCAGCATTTGTTATTGGTTGAGTTCTTGATAATAGCCATTCTTTCTGAGGTACGGTGGAATCTGTGTTGTTTTAATTTGCATCTCTTGATGACTAGTGATATTAAACATTTTTTCATATATATATTTGCCATTTGTATTTCTTCATCTGAGAAATGTGTGTTCATCTTAGATGCCCATTTTTGGGCTGGATATTTGAATTTGGGGGTCTGTCCCCTCCCTCAATTCTCTATATGTTCTAGATGTAAGTCCTTTGTCTGAGGGACAACTGGCTAATTTTTTTCTCACTCTGTGGATTGTCTTTTTACTCTGTTGATGATTTCTTTTGTTGTGAAAAAGCTTTTTTTTAAATTGTTTTATTTTTTTGGTACCAGAAATCAAACTCAGGACCTTGCACTTGCCAGGCAGGCACTTATGCTGCTAAGCTATAAGATGAGATCCCAGTTTATTCTTGGTAGTATGTCCTCTAAATCTGGATTTTGTTCATGAAGTGTCTGCCTACACTTATGTCTTCAAGATTTCTACCTATTTTCTCTTCTAGTAGATTGTGTTTTTGTTTAATATTTAGATCTTTAATCCATTTAAAATCTGCTATGCTCTGAATGTTTCCCAAAATTCATGTTCTCATTTAATCACCAATGTGATAGAATTTTAAAAAATGCAACCCTTATATTTATAAGCACCTCCACAAAAAGAGGAGGACCTTCTGGAGGTGAAGTTAAGTAGATGGAGCCTTCATAAATGAAAGCAATGGCCTTAAAAAAGAGCTGCTGGGAAGCTGCCACCCTCCCCTTTTCCCTTCCATAAATCCCATCCTGTAAGGACAGAGAACTCAGACATCATCTTGAAAACACAAACTGGGTCTTCACGAAATACCAAAACTTGCAGTACTTTGATGTTGGCCTTCTCAGCCTCCACAATTGTAAGCAATAAATTTTTCTGATGATCAAAAAAAAAAATCAAGATATGCTGTGTGCATACATGCACACACGTGCGTGTTTGTGTATGTGTGTGTACTAATTCCCCAAAATGAATGTAATTATTGTGATGCATCAATAAAACAGCAAAAGGTGGTGTTCCTGGTCTGTACAAGCTGCTAGGATAGTGCATAGTTTCCAAAATACTTAGATTTTCTCTTGATCTGACACAGTAGAAGAGGTAAAAAAATTGAAACACAATCATAACTTGTTTCTGTAACAATCTCAGGCTTTTAAGTGAAGCACAAAAACAGGATGTAACCTGTGAAATTATAGGACTCAATAGATGAAGCCTTTTGCAAAAACAGATTTTGTTGAGGGCAACAAGTTTCTTAAAGGCTGCAGTCCCTCATGGTCCTGTTTCTAGGATTAAACCTTTTTGCATTTCAACATGAAGAGGGTTTTATTTGAGTTAAATTCAGACTTGTTTTGTCACCTGACAGTCTTGTGGTTTCAAACAAGTATAGTTCATTGCTATTATTAACATGAGTTAGCAGTTGTGCATAACTGGAGGCTTTTAGGGATTTTGAAGAGTTAGGATACCACTAATGTACAGTTTAAGATGTTATTTTCAAGTGTGTTAAACATGAAAAGTTCCTACTAGTCACATATTTGGTGATATATTTGCTTTAAATACATAAAGTGAAAATTTAAATGTTATGTTAAATATATTCATTTTTTGAAAAGCTAATATAAATTATCTTAATTATTAGAAAACATCTTGAGAATATTTTAAGCTAGATGTTGTTATTTTTGAAATATGTAAGCACTGTGTATTAGTCTGTAGTGTATGTGATTTTGTCATTTACTGCTCTCCTTAATTGTGTTTACATAGAAAGATTTACGATAGATATTTGGAAAGCAGTGTGTTTTTGTATATATGTTCCATGAATATATTTGTAAATAAAATTTAAATACTTGACATTGTATTAGTAAATGGACCATAATCCAATTTTTATAGTTAATGTTCTTTAATGTTACCGACATGGACCTGAATTTATCTGGTATTAATCAAAGTTCTATTACATTCCTTATCTCTCCTATCTTCTTCCTATAGTGCTTAATTTGTGATTAACCAGTTGTCAATTTGGAAGAAATTTTCATTGTTTAAAAATCAATTTGAATTGTGGAAAGCAAAATTGGTACAATATGTCTTTTCACCAGTGATCATGCTTGTTTAATCAAATCTTTTTACTCTTTAATGTGTGATTCTTGCAAATCTGTATGTGTGAAATGCAAAGTCTGTACAACTGGAAAACTAGGCAACTTTATCTGCTGCATGATCATTACTTGAAGAAGTGGTAGGGTTAGCCTAACCTTTTCTGTGTTAACTTTTGCCTTTTCTCCTTTACTCTTGAAGAGATTACCTTTTTTAGAAAATCAATTGGCAGACATAATATGCTGGAGGCATTGTTTTGATGTCTTGTGTTCTGGGAATTGGTTTATCATGTAATTCATTGATTCAGGATAACATGGACTTTGATGGTGAAAGTATTGTAGTTGCACTGTAGTAGAGTTACAGTTATAGAAACTTCCTAGATTGTGTCAGTTGGTCTAGAGACCGCTTCCTTTTGACCAGCATCCAACTGAATAGAACAGCGCCAAGGACATTTACAATACCTTGAACTAGTAAATGGGGATGGGGCTGTCACAGAAAAGATTTTAGAAAAAATATTACAGAATAGAGGGAAAAAAATTAATTTGCACACTTACAAAAATATTTCTGAATCTTACTAGTCAAAAATTTTAAGTAAGTGGGCATTCTCAACATGATGCATAGAAAATTAGTTTCTGAAATAGAAACGATATAATAAAGAGATATTGGGAGAGGAGAATAAAATAAGATGATGTGGAAAGGAAAATAGGGAAAGTAAAATTGCACAGAAATGAAAATTTCCTGTGACAGTTGCATTTTATAGCACTGTCAGTAATTAGTAGAGTTGATCTCTGGGCACAAAGGTCAGACATGAAACTATTGGAATCCAAAGGACAAGGAAAGGATGAAAAAAATGTCAATTGGACATACAGATTTATATATAGATGATTGAAACGGAAACAGAAATCAGATATATAAGGCAAAGATACAAGAATAGAAAAATACATATAGGTTAGGAGTTTAATGTATTCAAAACTACAGATTAAAAAGTTTTAATGTCACAGAGTACAATGTCTTGGAGGCTAACAGCTGTTTTTATTAAGAAGTTGACTAGGTCTGCTGTAGCTTTAAAATCATGAATTACTGAATCATTTTTTAAAAATTGGTGGGTAACATATTTTTCCAATGAATTCCTGTGTAGTTCTGTATTTCAAATGTACGAAGATGCCTTTTTTATTTATACTAAGTTCACAGTAGCCTTCAGTCATATGATCTCAGTTACTGTATACTGCATTAAAAAAAAAAAAACACACACACACACACATTGAAATAGCACCTTCTGGCCAAGTACAGTGGCAACACGTATAACCCCAGAACTGGGAAGTCTGATGCATGAGGATGCTGAGTTTGAGGCCAACCTGATCTATATAGTGAGATTCTGTCTAAAAAGACAAACTAAGAGAAAAAAGAAAAAAGGATGTTGTTGGTTGTGGTGGGGTGCTTGCTTAGCATGCATAAAGCCTGGGGTTAACTCCCTAGCACAAGGACAGGGGTGGGATGGGAGGAAAGAGACAAAAAGAAAAAGAATATTCCTGCTAGGAATGGTTAGAAATTGCTTACAGGCCATATGTTAACAACTACTGTATTTTTTAAAATGCATAATAAGCCTAATCAAAAGGGAATTTGAAATTCACTCGTCTGTTACAGTTGGGGCTTGCAGATGAATGCAGAAGGTCAATTGATGTGAGGAATTAAATGTTATATGTGTGATAACATTTTATTTTTAGCCTAAAATAAATAATGCATTCCTTTGCCATTCTTTTCCTGGTATGTTTTACAGAAAGAAGGATAAATGTTATTTCTCTGTTGTAGGGCCAAATGTTAAAATAGCATGTAAAGTAAAAGGTACAACTATATACCAGTGGTGATGAACCTATGGCACACATGTTTATTTTTTTAAGACAGAAGATGTTAATGTATGAGTTATTTTTTTCTAAACTAAAACCTTTTCAGATTTAATTGCAGTGGTGGCATTTTGTGAAAAACAAGTGGGATTTAGCTTGCAATTTGGGCATTCATCTCTAAAAGGTTCTCCATCATGGCTACATACTTTAACTTCAAGAGTCACTTGTCAAAACTATCTAGTTAATAGATGTCTTTAAAGCAGGATCTGCCTATATAAGATTTTTGAAATTCAGAAAATTTCACCCATGTGCAGAAAATATTTGTCCAATTAGCTATGTTGCTTTTGGGTTCTGATGGTGGCTAGTTCTTTGTATGTTGATCTTACATTGGGAAAGCTTTTTACTTGGTTCTTGTAGCCTATTTAGTATCTCTCTTTCATCCCTTTCTTCCTTCTTCCCTTCTCTCTCCACTCCATCCCCCTTCAACAAACTTGACTGCTTTCTATTTTATATAGGAGCATAGGACTTAATGGTTTTTTAGAACTGGTCTGCATCATCTTGCTTCGTTTATTTCAGTGAAAAATAAAAATGTTGAATAGGGTTCATGAAAAAAACACTAGCCATACGAGTCAAATTAACTGGCATTTTACCAATAATTACCAAAAGTGTGAACTAAAAAGCCTTCAGATTTGACTGGTGTATTGTATAGTATTTGATGCTACATAGAAGTGAAAACTGTATAGATAATAAAAGAGAAGTAGGGTAAAGAAATAAGTGATTTGATTTTGTGATGATTATTGAATCAGGAAACAATCAAATAGGGAAAAAGGTGGAATATTTAGTTGTTTTCTTCAAGGGTGATAATTATTAATGTATTACTGTGAAAATACTTAACCCAATACTTCTCTTGGCCCTCTAAAGAACCATTTTGCCTCCCTGGAAGCCACCTTACCCACTTTAGGATTGCATGATTAAGCCTTGTTTTAGTAGTCATAATTCATATTATGCAAGTTCACATGGTCTTCTGAGGTGGTAGTATCTGTGAAAAGGGGTTGTCTATTACAGATTGTTTATTTTGTTAGGATTCTTTGAATGTGTCAGATAAAAAACATGAGAGTAGATAAGCTGAGATCAGCTATAAATAACATCTATGTAGAGTCTTAAAATAGTTAGTGGTTCTTTGCTGAACACAGTAGCTTAATACTAAAGAGTGTTTTACTGTAGAAGGATAGGTAACTTTTGTGAATGATGGTGTTGCTTACCTCCGTTAATGATTTGAGTTAGATATGTCTTTCAGTTAAGTTTTAATAAAAAGAGGCAATTTGATGAAATGGAAAGCGTACATTATTAGATATGAGGAAGCTTAGGTTTTAGTATAGTCAAGTGATCATGCTAAACAAGTTGAATACGGAGACCAAGTGAATTCCAGTGAAGTAGCATATGGTTAGAAGTGACAAGAAAAAAGGTCAGCCAGGTCACTCCAGTAGAGTAACATTAGGTAGGTCATTTTTGTTTTTCTTTACTTCTTCCATTTCTTTCACTTGAAGTGAATACATTTGAGATGACTTATTTAAAATTAATTTGTTTATTAAAGGAGCTTATTTGGATTTGTTGTTTTGTACATTCTCATGTGTTTCAAATACAGTTACTTTGTTAGGCAGCTTTTCATAATAAGTTATATGTTGGTTTCTGTGTCTGTTGATTTGAGAGTATACAACTTCTTTCTGTAATTAGGCAAAGAGAATCATGGCTTTGTTAGCAGTGACTCTCCATTTCAGGAGAGTCACTGCTATACTCTTAATAGGATGTCTTGTCTCATGACTTTTAATCTGCATTTCTTATTATTGTTTTGAACTGTATCTCTAGGGGTGTCTGTTCCAAACCAAAACAGCTTTACAAAGATTACTGTTTAAGTATGACTCTGTGTTATTTTTGTCTCTGTTTTAGCGATTCCTGCCTTGTTTGGAAATATCCCAGAGTCTAAGCCTCTCTGGATGATGATCCTTTTTCATATTCTACATTTTCCCTCTCCATGTAAGAATACCTGGGCTGCTTTTTCTCTGTACCACTCAGAATGCCTTCCCTTGTGTGCTCACTTTCTTCCCAGTTTCTCCATCTTTTTTTGCGCTGAAGGGCTATAACTCCACTTTTTGTCCTAGTATTCTTTAAGACCTTTGACACCTAGCTGATAGTCTTCCTTCTCAGATTCCTTTATATTGTCATGTTGGAAAACCCACACTTTTTATTCTGGCCATCCAGTTCCTCTGCATTGGTAGATTTCTTTGGTTATATGTTGAGCCTTGTCGTTATTTAATGGAATCTGTTCATTTTGGGATTTTGCATTCTGACTAACTTCATGTTATTCAAACTTTTTCCTTTTTTCTTTTTTAAAGAGAGTCTTGTTAAGTTGCCTAGACTAGCCTCAAGTCTGTCATCTTTCTGCCTCAGCCTCCTAGAGTGCTGAGATTATAGGCATGTGCTGTCATGCTTACCTTTATAAAACTTTTATAACTCAAAACATTCTATACCCCAGTTTGGCCCACCAACCTCACATACACTTATAAATATGCTTGAAATATGTACCTTATTTTTCAGAAAAATGATCAAATGTTTATGCTCAATTTCATTTCTTCTGTCTTCAAATTCATCTTCAGCAATTTTCACTTCTAAGTAATTTTTCTTGCCTCACTAAGTATACTCTAGATTTCATTAGGGGCACCCTTACTGTTGTTCTCTGGGATTTTAATTCAACAATTCTCTCTTATTACCTTTAACTCTTACCAATTCCTTCTCAGTTTAGAAATATGTACCTTAAGCATATACATTTTTCCTTTATATTTTATATACGTATGTATTTTCCCTTTGTGAGAAAATTGTCTTATATCCTCACCTTATCTACCTGTCTTGTGTGACTGTGTATGTTGATTATCTAGATAATCTCAGTTTTTCCCTATCTTTTAGGGCTGTCTTTTATTTTTCAAAACTGTGCTGTTTCCATGGTCAGTTCCATGGTCACCTATTCCTGTGTCTCCCTTTCACAGGGCTTCCTAGAATCCTGTATATATTCACTATCTTATATTTTCAGCTCTTTTCAATCCCATCTCCTCTTTCTCTACTGACACTGTTCTTCTAGTCAGAGGACCAAAATGACGAAGTCACTATATTTCAGGGACGCTTTGTAACTGATCTTTCTGCAATGTGTGGTGCTGTGTGCTGTTACGTTCTTCTTCCTTGGTTTCCCTGACTTTGTAACAGCATTTTACCATGGCCTGTTTCTCCCTCTCTGGTGGTTTGTCTTTTCTGATCTTCCCTGGCTTCTTCACTTTTTTCACTGTGTCCTTCAAATATTATTGTGTCAGTTAGGTGTAGTGCTCCATATCTGTGATCTTAGTAAACTGGAATTGTGAGGCCAGAGGACCACAGGTTTGAGCCCTGCCTGAACAATTTAGCAACTTAGACCCTGTCACAGAAATAAAAGGGCTGGGGATGTAGTTCAGTGTAAAGGCCCTGTGTTCAGTCACTAATACTATACACGTGTGCGCGCGCACATATACACACATGGCATTGGTTCTTTTTTTTTTTTTCAGTTCCTATGTTCTCTTTTTCTAAAGTGTGCAATTCACTGAACTTTAAAGTACTGTACATTTAGTACTTATATATTGTATGGCCATTGCCACTGTCTAATTCCAGAACATTTCATCCCCTCAAAAGAAACTTCATGTACACTGCAGTCTCACTACAGATTTCCCAATTCTGTATGGGTTGGAGAAACCGAATCATGTGGTCTGTGGCCTTTTGTGTTTGTCATCTTCTGTTTTGTGTGTTTTCAAGGTTTACCCTGTTGTAGGATGTATCTTTTTTATAGTCCCAAATAGTCCCATTGTATGCATTTTGTTTAATGCTTTTTTAACTTTTAAAGTATAGGCCTGTATGTCTGTGTATTTTCAATTTGTGGAATGTGATGGTAGTCAGTTCACAGACTCATGAAATTTTTAGTGTCTCTACCTTTATTTGGGGTTTGTAGACTAATTCATTTACTGTGTTTATGATAGAGGCTTCAAAGTAAGCTCTGTCCTCAGGGAGCTTTGTTTTGATGAAAGAAATAGGCATGTAAATAAGTCAGTGAACAGTGTGGGGAAAATACAGTTAGAATTATATCCAAGATAAAAAATGTAGTTCCAGAATTCAGTAACCAACTCTGCTTAGATGAATTAGTCAAAACTTCCCAGAAGAGTGACATTTCAGTTAGATGTTTAAGAAGAAATAGGTATTTTCCAGGCAGGTTAAGGATGTTTCTGGTAGAGGAAACAGTTTATACAAAGGCATGGAACTGTGCAATACCATGTTTTGAAATGGCATGTGTTGGCATCAAAACACTGACATCACTATGGTGGTATTGTGGGCCACATGACGTGATTCTGGAAAGGCAGATTTGTCTCAGATTGATGAGCTTAATGTCCAAGTAATGGAATTTGGATTTTCTTTGGGTGATTTGGAGACCAAAGGGATTTGGATGAAGGTGATGACATCATTACTCCAAAAACATCTCTACCTTAAATTCTGTGTCATCAGTATGTACACATGTCCAGTATGTTCTTTCTTAATAACAAGATATGTCAGTCTTCTTCACACTTTTTTTGTTCCTTGACAGTTAATTTCTCTGTTCTTCCTCATTCTTTAGTCTTCTGCAATGTGACTTCTGTTGTCTTTACTCCTTCCTGCTGTCCTTGCCGTGGTGACCAATGACTTGTTTCTAAAACTAGCAGATGCTTTTTTGTGGCTGTCATGGTATTTCTTCTTCTCTAAAATATTCTTTGGATCCCATGAGACCACATTCCTGATTTTCATCCTATTTTGGTCTTTTGTAGTTTCTTTGCATAACATGAAAGATGGTTCTGCAAAAGCAGGTATGGTGCAAGTCAGTGTAATGTAAGGATGAATCTCTGGTTTAGCTTGAGCATGTAAGGTAGAATCTAATCATTTTCTCACACATATTTGTTGAGGATTAGAGAAAAGATTAAAATTGTGTTTTGACAAGAATTTGGAATGAAGATACTTTATGTTGCCAGTTACAGCTAGTTTTACATGCATTAATAGAGTTAAGGTTCTTTAAGGAAATTAACTCAATCAACAGCTGTACCTGACTTGGCCATTCAGCCTGATGTAACTGGTCTCATTTTTAACAACTGCTCTGTCAGTAATTGCTTTTTCTTTTTCTTTTTCTTTCTTTCCTACCTCATCCATTAATCTTTTCAATTATGAAATATAATGCATATATAAAAGTACTTAAAACAAATATATGATTTTTTAAAATGTGTACTGTAAAGTGAGGATCTAAGTACTATATAGTCAAAGCATAGTCTGTAATTATTGTTTTGGTCTGTCCGGTATGTCCCTTCCTGGGTATAACTCCCTCCATTTGCCTCTGTATGTCTGCACCCCTCTTCAGTACTCCTAGAAGTGACCGCTTTCCAAACTTTGAAGTCCATTATTATCTTTGTTTTTGTGTTTTATTTTAAAAAACTATATATCCCTAGGTAGAACCTTATCTGTTTTTGACCTTTATAGAAATGGGAAGATAGAATAGCTGTTTTGTGTGTTTATTTCCTCCATGGTCTATCCCTGTTTTTGCCTACAGCTTAAGTTCAGTCATTGTGTTTGTCATATAGCATTTAATAATCTGAATACACTGTAATATATCTACCCATTCTGCTTGTGGTTAACATTTAAATTGTCAGTTTTTAGCTATTAAGAGTGGGGCTGCTGGAGATGGGATGAGAAAAAGAGGAATTAATATATATCATGAACAGATACAAATTCCCTACAATGAACATGGTTATTATATACACCTAAGTTGTACCAATAAACTTAAATAAAGGAAAAAAATGAGGCTGCTGTTAATGTTTTCTATTATTAAACTTTTTGGGATTATTGCTGGGGTCAACTTCATTTTTACTTGATTTTGTCTAAGAAGAAAAACATGCATACACATATGTATAAATATGTTTTTCTAAGGTAATGTTACCACTTTTTATTCATACTAGCACTGTCTGTGACTTTCTTGTTTGGTTGTCACTTTTTTAAAAAACTTGCTAGTGTCTTGTAGTTTTTTGCTGTGACTTAAACTGAAAAGTCTTGTTTTCACATTTGTATATTAATGAACTATCTGAAATATGAGTTAATTTAATTATTTCATCTAGGTTCATGCCATGAAATCAATTTATATTTTTATTCTCTTAAATGCACTTACTTGTGCTTATTCAGTTTATTTGTCTGTTCATAGGGGATGACTATATTTTAAATATACTAAATGATAGTTGTCATTTTTTTGATAGTTGTCATTTTTAAAATAAAAACGCTTCTGTTTTTGCTTTTATTTTGTCTTTAACCTGAAATGCCACAGCTGTGTAACTTTTCATCCCTAAATAGTAATTTTTTTTGAGACAGGGTTTGCCTGTGTAATTCAGGCTTGCTTGTGCTCACTGTGTAGTCCAAGTGGACTTGAACTTGCAGCAATCTTCTTACCTCAGCCTCCTGAGTGCTGGGATTATAGGCATACACACCAAGCCCAGCTTTAAATGGTGATAGTTTATTTAAAAGGTTCTGCCATCTGTTCTTTATTAATAATACAACTTCTAGCTCTATTGTAGAAGTTTTATTTATAAGAATATATGTGGAATGTTTAGTAATGTTAACTAATGGATCTTTTTCTTTCAAGTTGGCCTTTGTCAGAGTTTGATCCAAGCCAGATTCGACTAATTGTGTATCAAGACTGTGAAAGGCGAGGGAGAAATGTCTTGTTTGACTCCAGTGTTAAGAGAAAAAATGAGGATACATCAGTATCGGTAAGCATTGTTGAGTTTTTAAAAAATTAATGTTGGGCACTTTATTAATTAATGAATAGAATTTCAACTGTGATCTTTTTGTGAGTATAAAACACAAGGAATAGTGTTTAAAATGTACAGTCCTGATTTTGAGATTAAAAAAGAAATACTTGTTTTGTCTAGCCAAGCATTATTTTAGTTTGACATTTATTTCCTTACATGATTGTAAGATATGACCAGAATTACTGGCATCCTTACAGAAAATCTGGCCTAAACTTCTCATTTTGGACTTATGAAAAGTGAAGGGTAGACAAACGAAATTATTTATCTGAAGGTACAAAGCAAGTTAAGTCTCTAGTCCTTAGGAACATCGTATTTTTTCCTTAAAGCAGAGGCAAGAACTTTGTGTGAATTTTCAGTGCCATATTTGAAGTGTGTTGTGAACCACTTTGCAGTAGTACGTGTACATTCACTTGATAATGAAAACATAGGTAATGCTATTATGCACACTCAGGCCTGCTATGTAATACAGGTATGGTTTCTTTGAACATTTATATAACCAAATAATCTAAGTGATTTTATCACATTACTGTCCTTTGATACTTTTCATCAATGATAATGCCGTGCTATTTTATAAGTTCCTAGTGAAGTATGGTGGTCATATATTTCAGCCATCATTGATGTTACATAAGGATGTTACATAAGGATATATGTGATTATACACAAGGATAAAGTGTTATAATTCATACAACTTTTGGAAAAGTGTGTATAGATTTTAAACAATGAGTATTTTATATTCCGAAGCATTATAGTAGTCCTCCTTTATTTATTATTTCAATTATTCACAGTCAACAAAAAGTGTAGTAAAATAAGTTTAATACATCTTTCCTTACTCTTCCAAGTGCAGGGATTATAGGCATGTTCTGCATGGAAGAATTTTGTAAACTGAAAAATACTATATAAGTACTGTTTGTTTAACTGAATTTCATTTGTGATACAGAATCTGGAACATGAAATATATGTCTAAATTAAAAGTTTTCATGCTCTATGGCTACCCTTCTCCTACCCTTCTCTTCCTCCTAAATAGTTCAGTCCTAAAACTGAGTACAGATATTAGATGGTAAAGAAACAGTGGCCCAGAGCAGGGTATCAGAACCCAGTGAAGGAGATATCAGCCCTAAGAGTGACCTGGCACAGAGTTTCAGCACCCAGGTGAGATGAGGACAGCCTTCACTCTGGGCGTCTTAGCCTGAGGAGAATGCACTTGCAGGGAGGTGGGACAGGGCAAATGGAAGACCACCTATACCCATGGAGGTTGATTATCTACACACATGGTAAAAATAGTGAGAAGCATGCATTTTAGTGTCAGAGAAGGGAATTACAAATAAGGAAAGGGAAAAAACTATAAGGGCTGTGTAGTGGTGTTAGATTAGAATTGGAACTTTTAGTGTGGTTTTGTTTCTTTATGTATATCTACACACAAATACATATTACTAACCTGATAAATAAAGATATATGTATTTATATGTATACAAACATATATACTTTCTTGCTATGTCCATCAAGAGGCCTTGGGAATAATGAGACCTCAGTGTAAGGTAACAGTGACATCATTTTTTTTCGTAAGTTCTATTCTTTACTAAAAGGAACCCGTTTTTCTTGGCGAAATTACTTTATACCTGGTCCAGAATAGGAAAAAGTAAAGATGAACCTGGAACTTCTTGTACTAGAAGCTTAACCAGTGGGGGAACAAGTCGAAAGAACCCAAAACCCAACTTCAAGGAGCTTTTACTAGCCAAATTGGGAAAGACTTTAGTATAAAAACAAATAGTGATAGTAGCAGAATATACTTCATTGAATAAAAGCATGAGTCTATACTTAAATGTTTAATGAGTTTAATGGAAGTTTAATGAGAAATAGAATGGAAAGTGGTACCTCGAATCATGAACACTTTTGTTTGTAAACAATTTGGTTTGCAAACAAAAATGTTTGGCGAAATTTTGTTTTTGTTTGTAAACTGCATCAGGTGGCCAACACAACTATGGCCATCTTTCCCACACAAACACAGATGTGGCCATATTTTCCAAAATTGTAAAACATATTTAAGTTCATGATCTGAGACATCATTGTGTGTGTGCATATGGTATATATAAAGTATATAGTTATATATAAATATAAAGTTATAGATAAACTATATATTATGTATGTATATACACATATGTATAGTTTTATAATCTCCCTTAATCCCTCACCAAAATATTAATTTATAAAATTGACAAGAATTTCTTTATGGTTTCATAGTCACTGTTAATCCCTCACCAAAATAATTATAAGAAAGACAAGAAAAATTGAAAAGGAAAGACAGACAAAGAGTTTCTTTACAGTGGAGATGCTCAGTAAATAAAATCTAAATCAGATTATCATCAGTATCAAGACTCAAAATTGTGTGTTGTATCATAGGATTCAGGAAAAACACAGTATAACTTCAGTGATATTGTATGTCACAGTATATAATCTCAATCTTATCACAAGAGACATGAAACAATTCAGCCTGCAAAATGACTGCCCTGAAATCTTCAAAAGTCAGAGAGAGACTGAAAAACTTTTCAATAGTAGGAAATCTAAAGAGAAGTAACAAATGTGCAAATACAAAAGAATATTCTGAACTGAATTCTTCTGCTCTACATGACATTACTTGGACAGCTGGTCAGATTTCATTGGGAGCCTGAGGATTAGACGATTATAATTTATCAGTGATTTTCCCCCCTGAAGTTTTGGTGACTTTGTACAAATGTAATGTTCCTATTTTTAGGGAGTACACATACTTATAGGTGACAGAATATCAGTTAAGCAGTTTTTCTCATTTGGTTCAGGAAACAAGTACTGTGTAATGAACTTGCATCTTGTTTCTGTTTGAGATTATAAAAAGAGGAAATAAAAATTGTAGTCTAGTTATAGAAAGCTAGACTCATTTTAAAAATAATGTTTATAACAATTCTTTTGCATAAGTAGAGGATATCGTGTGGTTTTATGGCTTAGATATGAAGTATGTGATCATTTCCTTTAAGAGTGAAAGTAAATAGTGAGGAAACGAAGCCCCTTTTTCCTACAATTTCTTTTCACAGAAGACTAGTGTTTGCCTGAGGGTTGCTAACTATCCCTTGCATCATATTCCACTGCATTTGTTGCTGTTAGGTTTCAGAAAAGCTATGACTTCTCAATGTGAGAGGGAAAATAAACCAAAGCAGCTAGAGAGTTGGGAGAAAAGTGTGTTTGGTCTGCTTCTATATATACTCCTATGTGTGGTTTTATACTTTAGTTCTAAAATTAAAGTATGTTTGTGCCTTTTTTCCCCTCTAACAAACTATTTTTTTTTAAGAGATTGGACATATGTAGTTCTGTAAGCCTAGAATTCTTTTCTATCCCTCCTAGTCTTTCACCTTAACATCTGTGCTTTTTTCTTAGTCCTAACTTGTCACTTTCTTCATCTCCCTAGATTGAGTCTTCTTTTGAAGGACAGTTCACTTAAGCATCTTTGTTCTTTACCTGTTTATCTGTAAATTGGAATACTACTACTACTATTCGGTCTTACCTATATTTACTCTTTAAAGAGCACATTTTACAAATTTTATTCAGTAATTTTTATTAAAATTATTTTGTTAAAAGATTTATTTTATTTTATTAGAAGTATGAGTAGGTATGGTGCCAAATGCCTATAGACTTCTTCAGAGACTGAGAATCTCAGCTTCTTAAGAGACTAATGTAGGAGAACTGCAAATTTGAGTCCAGCCTGGATAATTTAGCAAGACACTATCTCAAAAAAGTATGTGTGTGTGTGTGGGGGTGTAACTGGCTGGGGATGTGGTTTAGTGGTAGAGGACTTTTCTAGCATGCATAGGTCGTGAGTTCAGTCTTAAGTACCACACACATGGGCATACACACAGGAATAAATTTATAACGAATAGTACCTGGACAGATAGTAAATGCTAACAGGAGTTAGCTGTTCCTACCATTTGTTTTAGTAGCATTTTAAGTATCTGTTTCATTGTAATGTATTTATATAATTATTTGTTAAATGTTTCTTTTCCATGATAGGCTGTTAATGTGAGGAAAAAGATTATCTCTTTCTTTATCTATATTTGTTAGCATTTGATACATATAATACAGTACTTAAATACTTTCGTTGACTGATAAAATAGTTGTTTACAGTAGTGGAGTCAGTCAAGCTAACAGGTTTTGGCTGTAAATAGATGTGGGGATGTTGTTTAACTTCCTTTGGTCTTTAGGTTTCTTATAACAAAAAGGTTATGGTATCATTCATGCGGAGTATTAGAGAAAATGTAAATAAATATGTATCATTTTTTTGGTGATAAATAAGTAGTAAAGTTACTAAGATGTGACCAAGGATATCAGTACTAAAAATGGTAGTATTTTTAGTGGGTGTTTAATGAAATACTATAAATGGAAATATCTTTAGATGTTAGTTCCCTATTTTAACTTTTCAAATTATGACTGTACATCATTAGTATATGCTAGTTCCCCAGGGTATTAGAAATAATAGCAGTACGTATTTTGTATATATAGTAATATGTATTTGTGTGTGTGTGTGTGTGTGTGTGTGTGTGTCTGTGTGTATGTGTGGTGTATGTATTTTCCCTTAATTGCCATTAGGTATGGTCCTACTTCCCATTAAACAGAAAATTCAGATTTAGAAAGATCAAGTAACTTGCTCACAGACCTACGTTTTGAATTCATGTCTAGTTCTAAATACCTCATTATTTTTTTACTTTAGATTTTTCATTAAAGATCATTTTGCAGTTGTTAAATACTTTTTTTCCAGTATTGAGGGTTGAATCCATGGTCTTTGCATGAGCTACATCCCCACCCTGTTTTAATTTTTTGAGACAAGGTCTCATTAAGCCTCTTAAGTTGCCCAGGCTAGGCTCAAGCTTATGATCCTTCTGTCTCAGCTTCCCAAAGTGCTTGTATTATACATAGGCATGTGCTGCCACACCTGATTTATATCCTTTCTTAAAAATGCTTTTGGTGATAATGGCAACTATAAAACAATAAGCTTTCAAAATATTATAATTTTAGCCAAAGTAGTTGCTCTTTCTTTTTTTGACTTTTAGGAGATAGGATCTCAGTTGTAATTCAGACTGGCCTTGAGCGCTGGGATTACAGATATTTGCCACCACACCCACCTTCAAATTGCTTTTTCTAAAAACCTACGTGAGGTCTTCTGTATGGACTAACTGGTAAAGCACTGGAGCACTGTTTCAGTAGTATCACAGACCTTGATGGAGTGTACTTTTAGTAGTTGTAAGCAGTGAAAGCTCTGAAACTTGTTTAGGAAAAGAGAAAAAGAAATACATCCTTCTCCCATAGTGAATGGCACAATCTTCTGGTTCTAAATTCATGTCTCAGTATAAATTTTTCTGTTCATTACATGAGTACATTCTTATTTCAGAAGATAAAACATATATCTCATTTCATTTCTCTTTCCATTCCTAAATTTGTTCCCAGGATATGTTTACCTTGTTTCTGGCAACAATGTCATTTATGTTAACTTGTATGGTCTTTATTATTATTATTATTATGATGATGATGATGATGATGATGATGTTAGGTTGAGTTAATATTTTGAAACTATCTTAGTTGTAATTGTAAGAAAATATTATTAGATAAATTCATATAAACAGAAGGTCTTTGGGATTTTCGATAATCTGTGAGACCATAGAGTGATTTTGAGACCAAATAATTTGAGAAATGCTAACATTGTTATTAAATCCCTGTTATTGAACATTTGTAGAACACACGGAAAAATTCCAGTGATTTGACAGTGTTCATAAGAAAAGTGCAGTTTGCATTTCCACATTTCCACAAATGTGTTGAGTCAAAAGATAGAAAACAGTACTAGAAAAAAATATAGCAAAATGCAAGTATATATAGGTTAGTATATAAAGGTTAAAGTATATAAAGGTTATGTTATTTTAAGTTATTTTATCCTTGGTTTTTCTAAATGCTTTTGTATTATGATTAAATTTATGATGAAAAATATATTGAAATATGAATGAGAATATCATGTATTTCAGAAACTCTGTAGTGATGCTCAAGTTAAAGTCTTTGGGAAATGCTGCCAACTGAAACCTGGAGGAGATAGTTCTTCCTCTCTGGATAGTTCTATCACTCTATCTTCTGATGTAAAAGACCAGTGTCCTAAGTATCAGGTAAGATCACTCATTTATTTACTCTTTCATTTGTCAATATTTTTGAGCATCAACCCTAGGAAGCAAGTTATGACAATGACTAGTCCTAGTCTCCCAGCTATAGAGATAATGGTTAAACAAGTAAATTTACATATTTTTATTGTTTTTTTTTCCAATCCATTTTATTTCAAGGAGAAAAAGAAAAAAAAAACTACAACAAAATTTCAAAACATATCAATCAGGGATATAAATTTTTAAAAATCTTACAAATACAGCTAGATATAATGACACTAAGGATATTTTCTCATTTTTCTCAAATCGTATTTTTTAGGCTACCAAAATTTCTTTCATATACCTTTTTATAATGAAGTATGAAGATAAATACTAGTTAACCTGTATTGTGGAATTAAAGTATAAATGGAAGTATACATAATCAAAAATGTACATTTTAGTTTTCTAAAAATGTCATGTATTCTGTTAAAATACAGAATTAAACCAGTAGCTATATAGGAACTTCTTTATAAACTTACTACATTTTACATAAGATCATTGTTTAGATTCATGCTAAGCAGTACAGTATCATCATTTGCAAATTTATTTTACATCATTCAAGCTTGCATAAGTATTTTATGTTTAGTACTACCAAAATAGAATTGTGAATTTTTAAAAGTCTTTGTAATCAAATGTGTTTTCTGCCAGTTTATCTTTGCACTTAATTAATAAGGAGTGTATGTGAAAGGATAGTGAAATTACTAAGATGTAAATGTTAGGAAGTGCCACAGAGTTCCTTCTGCCTTCCTGTTTTTCTTTCACCTTAGGCTTAATACAGTAGCAAATTTTTAACAGTGGTATCAATGTAATAGTTGTATAACTTGTGCCATTTTGCTTAATTTGGGAAGTTTTCTAATGTGTTCAATTATGCAAACTTGCCTTTCTTCCACTGTATAGTTAAAATAAATATTGGCACATTGAACAAGATTGGCGATACTCAGTGATTATAATCTCATTTTGTATTGAATTGTAACATTTGCTTTTTTTTTTTTTTTTTTTTTTGGTCAAGCCAGAAAGTGTTGAATTATTGTAGCATAGTTTGTTGTACCATGTACTCTCAGGTAAATAGCACATTATCTTTGAATTCCTGGTTATAACACATTGTTATTATCTAGCAATACATAATTGAAAAGAATAGACCTTTTAAATAAGACTTTAAAGAAGAGGACAATGGTAATAGCACTTCCTTCACTGTATAACTTTCAGTGTAGATTATGCCACATTAATATATAATATGCCGGAGATAGTATGCTATATGATAGAGCATGCAAAACGAGAGCTTCCATATGGTCACATGAGATATACATAGTACTTTATTATTTACCATATTTTACTTTCTTAGAATTATTTTCTTATGCAGTAATACAATCTAAAACTGCTTTGATACTGAAATACATATAACCAAATATAAAGAACAGCGATTTTAGTCAAAATCGCAGTGTGGTTAGATTCATCATAGCAAAAATGAACTTACGAAGGAAGACTTTCATGTCTGTCATTAGCCAGAAGTAGTGTAGATTGCAACAAGATTGGCATTGATATTCAAAACAAAACTAGTTGATCATTAAAAAAAATATTTTACTCTTTCTAAAGTGTTCTTAAGCCAGTTGTGGTGTACACAGTGATACTCAGCAGGCTAAGGAGAGAGAGTTATAGCTTCAACATCAGTCTCAGCAATTTAACAAGACCCTATTTCAAAATAAAATAAATGAGGGGATATATCTGAGTGGTAAGGCACTTACTCAGCATGCATGAAGCCTTTGGTTTAATCACCATTACTGCCAAAAACAGAAGATGAAACAAAGAGTTGTTCTTAGTACCTAAACTTGTATGCCTTGAAGCAGAAATTTAAACTAAACCAAACCCTAAGATAAGTTGCTTCCTATCAGAAACTTGAATATAACACATTATTTTTTCCTTAACATTTAACTTCGTGGCTGTGTTGGTTCCTTTTCTGTCCTTGCTGAGACAAATTAACTGACATCCAAAATTAAAGAAGGAAAGATTTATCTAGCTCACATTCAGTTCATATTAAGGTGGCTCCAGTTTGTGGTTTTAGCTCATACTAAGCTGGTTCCAAGACAGGGTAGCATGGCAGAGGAACAGCAGTTCATGGCAGCAGAAGACAGCAAAAGCAGCAAGGGAGAAGTGCAGAGAGAATTCTTTCTGTCTCTTATATTGTATGTAGGCCACACCCACTTGGGTGGAGCACTCACTTCCATGATCCCAGCATTGGACTATGAATCATCAACAAACTCTACAAACCTGCCCCTGTGACCTCATGAGGCTTTGGGGGGACATCCAGACACAAACCATAACAGGGCTGCATTAAAACAAAATTGTGAATACCTTCTGAGAAAGTAACATTGTATGAACGAATATGTATAAATGTTAAATCGTTCTTTATAATAAAATTTTTTTAAAAGGGTGAAATTGGGCATGGTGGCACATGTCTATAATCCCATAGCATTTAGGAAACCAAGGCCTCATAGGGCATTTGGGGGATTACCATGAGTTCAAAGCCACCTGGGTTACATAGTGAGTTCAAGGCAAGCCTGTAATACATAGTGAAACTGCCTCAAAAAAAAAAAAAAGATTTAAAAAAAAATTGAAAGAGAAAGATTCACTTTTTACTAGCAGGCCAGCAAGTAAAAACATTACGCTATGAAAAGAAAAATAGTATGCAACTATATATATTGGCCTTCATGTATAAAAGAGGGATCCTTAATACTATATTATTAGAATTTTAAAATATTTTTTAAGATTCGTTACTTTTTCCTCCATTCTGTTCTCTCTCCCCTGCTTTCTAACTTTCTTTTTTTGGTGGTTCTGGGGATTGAATTCAGGGCCATTGCATTGGGCTATATCCCCAATTCCACCCACACACATGCATACACATACCCCGTGAGACAAGATTTTACTTACTACTTCCACTTCCGAAAGTTTAAACTTTTGTTCCTCCTGCCTCAAATTCTCTTAATGCTGGAATTACAGGTATGCACCACCACACCCAGATAGAAGACTCCGAATTGTTGATTTTTCTGTAACAGAATGGTTTAGTGAAATTTATGATTAATCCTTATTTTTTATCTTGAATAATTTAGGTCATCTTCCTTATTGATTGCTTCGTTAGATATTTGCATTGGTTATGAATTACATGGGGACACTCTAATAAAATTACTTAAATAAATTATGGATTATTTTTTGCTTGTATTACAAAAAGTCTGGAGTTACACTATGTAGGTGTGATTTATGGGCTTTAAGGTGCTGTTAGAGACCAAAGTTCCATGTCTTTCTATGTAGAGATAGTGTATTCTTATCTCTGAATGGTCATAATAGTCATAATATGGCATCAGTATCTCTAGTGACTTCCACTTGTATCTCATTGAACAGTTCAGTTAAAGCACATAAATAAGTGGTGCTCAAAACTGCTATTCTAACCATCAGTCTAACTTTACAGCAATAACTGTACATCTCCTATTTTCAAGTTGGGTTTGTGAAATGTGCTCTTCCCCACCCCAGTTGGGCAAGTTGATGTCCTTGAAATAAATTCACTTTCAAAAAAATGAAAGAATAGATAGTAAATAGTGATATTTGTCATGGTATGTAAATAATAATGGAATTAATAAATTCAGATGTTCACTGTTTTCTGATTCCCGTAAGGACAGTTAAGAATCAAATAGATAGAAATAACTTTTGAACAAGAGTTCTTTGAAATATGACATTCTAATATTTCAAATAAGTCTTTTTTAAAGAAAAATTGTGTTGGAAACACTTAATGTAAGGTCTGCCCTCTTAAATGTTTAAGTGTATCTTATTGTTAACCATAATCACAGGTTTGTATAGTGTATGTGTAGAGCTTATACAAATTTGACTGAAATTTAACGATCATTAATTAGTAATTGATTTTTCCCCTCTCCTCAGCCCCTGTTAGTCACCATCCCACTTTTGATTCTTTAAACTTGATTGTGATTGGCTTATTTCATGTAGCATGCTTTCTTTAATATTCATCATTTTTGTTGCAGATTGAAGAATTTTCTTTTTTTTTCAGACTGCTTTTTCTGTTGTGTGTATATACTACATTTTCTTTGTCCAGTCTGTTGATGGATCTCTCAGTTTATATACCCATCTTGGTTATTGTGAATAGTGCTGCAGAGAACATGAGATCCTAATTTAAGTTCTTTTGGATAAATACTCAGAAATACGATGAGTAAATCATATGGTAGTTACATGTTTAATTGTTTGAGGAATTGCTGCACTGTTTTCCAGAACAGCTATACCATCTTGCATTCCCAGCAGAAGGGTGCAAGAGTTGTAGTTTTTCTTCATCCTTGCCAATGCTTATTACCATTTTGTATTTTTTGTAGTAGTCAACCTGATGAGTTAGTATCGCATTATAATGTTGACTTGCATTTCCCTGATAATTTGTAATGTTGAGCATTTTAAAAATTTAGCTGTTGGTTAATAGTATGACTTATTTGGAGAAATATCTATTAAAGTCCTCATTGTTTTCTTAAATTGGGTTATTCATTTTTGGCTATAGTGTTATATGAATTTGTTATATATTTTGCAGATTGATTTCTTACTAGATATTTATATTTTCTCTCATCCATAGGTTGCATTCTCACATTCTTGTTTCTTTTGCAAAACTTTAGTTCAGTGTACTTCTACTTGTCTGTTTCTGCTTTTTTGTGCCTTTGCTTATGGTGTCATCTTCATGAAATTATTGCCAAGACTAATGTCTTGAAGCTTTCCTTCTGTGGTCTTATATTTAATCATTTTATTCTGTGTGAATTCACTTTTGTTTGTGACAACAGGGTCCCATTTTATTCTTTTGCAAGTGAATTATGGTATCCCCAGAAGCATTAATTGAAAAGATGGTCATTTCTGTGTTATATATAGTTTGAATACCTTTCTTGAAATAACATAGGTGTTTCTTTCGGTGTCACTATTTTTTATTTATTTATTATTGTACCAGGGATTGAACTCACAACCTTGCGTTTGCCAAGCAGACACTTACGCTGCTGAGCTAAACCCTCAGCACTACTGGGTCACTATTTTTAACTGTTCTGTACATCTGTCTTTATCCTAGTATCGTACTGTTTAATAACTGTCCCTTTGTAGTATATTTTGAAATTTGAAAGTGTGGTGCTTGTGGTTTAGTTCTTTGTCAAGTTTGTTTGGCTATTTATGATCTTTCGTGAATCCACATGAATTTTAGAGTGTTTCTCAATTTTTGTAAAAAGTATTAGGATTTAGGTAGGGATTGTATTAAACTTGTAGATCACAAGTCTTTTAAAAAGGTATAAATTGTCCCATTTGTGTATGCTTTTCTGCATAACAGAGTAAAAATTATTCTACTTGCTTAGTGAATTACACTTTTATCTCTTGTAGAGAAAAACTTTGTTTTGATTTTTTGAGACAGTCTCACTATGCATTTCAGGTTGGCCTTGAACTCACTATGTAGCTCAGACTGGCCTGGAACTCCCAGTGATCCCCTCTGCCTCAGCCTCCTAAGTGCTGGGATTACAGATGTGGGCCACAATGCCCCAGGTGGAGAAATGTTTCATATGCATAAGAGATGGTTACAGATGTTGATTTGAGGATTATTTGTAGTAGCAAAAGACTAGGAATGACTTGAGTAGTCATCATTTAAGGGAACTGGCCTGATAGATTGGTATTCACATACAGTAAAATGCTGTGCAGATTTTAAAAGAAATGAGTTAATCTCTGTTTAATGATATGATTGGATTGACAAGACATAAAATGAAGAAAGTCAAGTTGCAGAACAGTGTATACAATGTAGAATTAAAACCTTCAATAGAGAACAACTGTAACAAAGTGATTTAGAAGATAAAAATCACAATTTGATTAATCACAGTTTTAAATTCTGCAATTTTACTAATGTGGTTGTTGTTCAGGGTTCTCGGTGCTCTTCTGATGCCAATATGCTTGGAGAGATGATGTTTGGCTCAGTAGCAATGAGCTACAAAGGATCCACCTTAAAAATTCATCAGATCCGGTAAGAAGTTTTCTGATTATTTTTAAAAATGAATACAATTTTGACTATTTAGTGGTTTTGAAGATGAGAGAATTCATATGATCTGCATTCAGATTGAACGTGTCACTCACTTTCATGGATTCAGGGGAATTTAATGGCTTTGGGATTGTGCTGTGAAATCTGTGCAACTTACAAGTTTTTATTTACAGTAAATCAGTAAGGTCATTCATTGAGTTTTGCTTTTCCTATGTCCCTGATCATGTATTTTTCTTCATAGTTCCCCTCCACAACTCATGCTCAGCAAAGTCTTTACTGCGCGGACGGGCAGCAGCATCTGTGGAAGTCTTAATACGTAAGTGCTATGGCTGTAGAAGGAAATTGGTTATGTAAGATGTGCAGGGAATGAAAATTCTATAAAATGCTTTTTGAATTACAGCACATATTCATATTTTCTGTCTTCTCCAAGTCTGAATATTCATGGAGCCTAGATTGCATTCTTATTTTGAGTTTAGTTGAGCAATGGGAGGTATGCTTTCTGTTTTTGTGATTTGCTAGAAGGTATATTTAAGAAGCAAAGTGTTAAATGTATTTCCATCTTTGGTTAACATGGTAATTCTCAGTTTTGCAGTTTTGTGCCAAGTCAATATATATATCTGTAGCATTATGCTGTATAGTTTTCTGTTCTCCTTCAGACAGTGGCAACCTAGGTCATTCATATGGCTATTATGCATAGTCTACTATAGCACATATGCTAGTGGCCACCATGGTATTATAAGCTGTTACTGCCAAGATTAGAATAGTAAAGCTGAAACAGTTAGGCGTGGAGTAAGAATAATGGGATTTGTGCCAGAAACTAGTAAATGAAGCACAGGATTAAGTGATAGCAAACACCAGAGAGAGTTTTTGCAGGTTCCAAATCAGAATGGAGCTCACTGGCTAGCCCAAGTCCCAGTGGTAATACAAAGTCAAAAGAAGCAGGAAGCAGCAGGAAACCTGCTGTGGATTCTCTTGAGCATTCATTTGCTGTAAATGACTTTCAAAAAATTATAGTTTGAGTAGTTAGTTTTATTAGCTAAGTTTCTAACACTTGTAGTTTTTATTTACTTTTCTTTCAGGAAGAAAGGAAAAGGGAGATGTTCTTCAAAATATTCTTCAGTGTGTGAGCACTTAAAATCTTGATGCCAAAATGTTGATTTTTAAATTTAATACTAAAGTAGAAATTATATAGCACTAATATTAGCTTTCTTTTTCTTTTCTGGTACTAAGAGATTGAGCCAGGGGACTGTCTCTTAGTCACATAGTCAATCCTTTTTTTGAGATAGGATTTTGCTAAATGGTCCAGACAGGGTTTGAACTTGCAGTCCTCCTGCTTCAGCCTCTCTGAGTATTGGAATTGTAGGGTATCTTGGTGATTTTAGCTTTAATCATCTCAGTTTCTTCATCTTTTCTAAATTCTTAATTCCTAGAATTTATAGAAATGATACTTTGAACTAAAGCATAAAATAATTTTGTATTTGGTCTTCTAATTCCTAGAAGAGTGTAGGCCATTTTTTAATGTGTGGGCTAGTTTTTGGTTATTTAATTACTGCTGCAGTTTAGCCTCCTCTTTTTTCTCCCCCTGGCTTTTTCTCTCCCTGCGCTCTCTACCTCTTCTTTTCCCCGCACCATCTCAGAGGTTTACAAAATATTTTCAGGTCCAAAATCCAAAGGAAAAACTGTTTCATAATATAAATCGGAGTCAGCAGCTTTTTTCTGTAAAGGGCCAGATAGTAAATGTTTTGGACTCCTCTTGGTGTTTCTCAGCCTTGCCGTTGTAGCATTAAAGTAACCATAAACAATACATGAATGAGTGGGTGTGGCTGTGTTCCAGTAATACATTTACCACAAGAGAGGACAGACTGAATTTGGCCATCAGGCTTAGTTTACCAACCCCTGTTTGAGTGATTAGTTATAGTTTATAGTTTATAGTATTACTAGGAAAACAAAACTTAACATGTTTCAGATTTAAAATTTCCTTGAGCTGTACAGAGTTGCTATTAAAAGCATATAATTAATAAGAATTTTTTTTCTCCTTTCCATAGACTGCAAGACAGTCTTGAATTCATCAGCCAGGACAACAATACATTAAAGGCTGATAATAACACAGTTATTAATGGACTACTTGGCAATATAGGTAAATGGTTCTTTTGATTTTATAAGTTTAAGAAATGTTAACAGTATAACAAAAGTTTGAAGATATTTCTTAATCAGATCTCTTATAGATGATCAAAGAGTTTCAAATAATATAAGTGGGAAATACATTTATATTATTTGGAAAACATTTCTCTTACGTTAGAACATTTGTAACTGAAAAAACAAGTGCTACTAAAAATACATCTAATTTGTAAAAAAGATTTTAGAGCTGATGCATCTTTGAAAGGAGCTGTCATTGGTAAGGAAAGCCCTTATTTGAGCTCTCTCAAATATTCTAGCTGAGAAGATCGATGTACTATATCTTATTTCTTCTCTTTTAACCATAAAAGTCATTTTAAAATGATGCCTGTTTTTGTGACCTGTATTTCATATTAGCAGATAATTCCAATTTGATGTTTCTTAAAAGATTTATTAGAATAAAAAAAAGATTTATTAGAATAACAACGTACTTATTAATTTGGTTAGTCAATTATTGTTATCATTATATATAAGTTAAGCATTTTAAAATGACGAACTAATCCTGAAATTTCTGTTATTTTTTTCCTGGAAAGCTCAACTAAATTACTGCTAACCATATTTCCAGTGTATAAAGAAATACAATAGTTCAGGGAGTAGAAGCATTTAGGATAGTATGAGTCATTCTCTCATTCCTTATTTAGTAGAAAATTTTATTTATAATTAGCTTTAATAGATACACACTGATTATATTAATAGAAAATTTTTTTTTAACTTGAGCAGTATTAACATTTTGTTCAATAAATTTTAATAATTCCAAGTTTTGGGACTAGGGATATATAGCTCGATGGCAAAAGCACCTTCCTGCCACGCACAAGGTCATGGGTTCCACCCTCAGTACCCCCAAAAAATTCAAATTTTTCAAATGAGCAACTATTTATTAAGCACCTACTGTGAGTTTAATAATGTTAGGCATGCAATTTATAATGTATGTCTAATTATAGAGAAACAAAAAGTTTTTCTTAAGTCATTTGATTACTTTATTGATTTTTTTTAATAAACTGAAAAATTTAAGAAAGTAAATCTTTTTTCTTTATAATTTGACATTTTTTAAAGTGCAACAGACTTAACTAAAATCTTGGGCATTGAACACAAGGCCTCATGCATGTTAGTTTACATTTTCACCAGGTTTTTTAAAAACAGGATTTTACTGGGAAAAATCAGAAAGAAAATGGGAGAGCTGGAAAGGCTAAGTGAACCATAGATTTTGATGTGAATCTGACCCTGAATGAAGGAGAGAGGGATAGGAGTTTGTTGAGTGGAAAGGTCCTAGCTTGTCTTACAGTCCAAGAAAGGATAATTTAGCAAGGCCAATAGGAAGTCTCTGAGTTTGGTTGTCAGATATATTCAGACTCCTAGAATATGGGCCTAGCATGCTCACTGGTTAGTCATTAGCTTAGAGCAGTGGTGGTGAACCTATGGCATGCATGTTGTTTTTCTTTTAAGACAAAAGATGTTAATGTATGAGTTGTTTTTGTAAACTAAAACCTCAGTATTCAGGTTTAATTGCAGTGTTGGCACTTTCTGATAAGTAAGTAGGCTTTGGTTTGCAGTTTGGGCTCTCATCTCTAAAAGGTTTGCTTTGCCTTCACTGATTTAAAGCAACCTATTGGCAAAGTATCCTTCCAAATGTGGTGATGGAAGTCAGACCACAACCACTGGGGTTCTTGGTCAGTTATACTTCTTATATTTAGAAATCTGTGAGGTAGTTACATTGTCAAAGCCACTACAGGAAGGCTTTCAAAATTTAACAACATGATCAGATACTGTTTGTATGTGTAAAAAAAAAATATTCTAAGGTCAGTGAAAAGCAATTCAGGTGAGCAAAATGGGTTTGAAATATGAAAATCCCATCTCTTGTGGGTAAGTAATAGGAAAATAGAAAACCTCACAAACCCCTCTAAGGGATTATAAGAAGTATCAGGCTTTGGACCACATTTGAGAACTGGTATGTTGTAGGTTTTAGATGTATGAGGAGAAGATGGACTGTGTCTATTTACTGATGAAAAAGGGAAGTTATAAGGAAGATGAAGTGAAAGTAATTAGTAGAGAGAGGTTTTTGAAGGAGAATGAGGACTTTAGAATCCTGGCCAATTTAGAACTAGCCTAGATAGGGATGTACCTGTGTCAGGATTCTTTACCAAGTCCCTATCACATCAAAAAATTTGAATGTTTCCAATTATTAGGCAAAGGAAGCAAAGATGAGCGCACATTTGAGGACAGAGTCCTAGGGAAAGGAGGGTTCCCATCTAGGAATTGTGTGTGTGTGTGTGTGTGTGTGTGTGTGTATGTGTGTGTGTGTCTATGCGTATACACGTGTAGTGTGTGTGTGTGTGTGTACGCGTATACACGTGCATATTATAAAAATCAAGTCATGCTGAAAATAAATTTGAAGTGGGTGAGTAAGGAATTTAAAGGACTTGATAAGTTTTGAAAAAACTTGAGAATGCTAAGAAAAATTGTAGAAAGAGCTGACCACTGAGACATGGAAGGACTGCTGCACATGCACTATAATTATGTAAATTCTTTACAGAAAAAAAATAGTATGTTAGGGATTGAGAAGTACAATAGTCACTAAAACAGAAATCTTCCTCCTGTATCCTAGGTAAAACTCCTAGATGGCTAGACTGTCTTGATTAAACATAATAGGAAACCCAGTTGGTTGCCTTTGGTTATAATGTCCTTTTTAGATCTTCAGACTGTTAAAATTTTCTCTCAGTCAAGTGTGTGGCCACTTTTTGTGGACACTAGGGAGTCTGATGACTGCATTACTTCCATTATTTTGTAGCTTTATATACTTAGGTTGGGAAGTACAATTTTTGACTTTCTGCTAAAAGATCTTTTTCTGTATTTGTTCTTTGTTCTTTTACTAAGGTACAGTAAGATAATGTTGTCCTTACTACAGTTACAGGAGAATATTGTAGTCCTAAATGATGTTTTAAAAGAAATATGCCAAATTAAGTAGATAACAATACTGTGGTTTTTTTGGAGCCATTAGAAACATTGTTTTATGCTAGAAAGGACTGAACATTGAAAATAATTTTTGCCTTATATGGCAGAAGTGTACATAGGCATGAAATTGTCATTTACAGGGCCAGGGGTTTAGCTCAGTGGTGTAAGCGCCTACCTGGCAAGCGAGGAGGTCATGAGTTCAATCCCTGGTACAAAAAAAAAAATTGTTATTCACATAAACTATGATCAAAAAGGGGACAATCTTTTTTTCAAAAAGGAAAGGCCAGTTTGAATTATTCTTACTTAGATTGAAAGTTTCCATCCATATCTGCATTCCTGCTGCCTTGCCTTGCCTTTTCCCCCCTTACAGCTTCTCTAACAGCTCTCTTTCATGTGTATTTTACATTTTTACCATGTAGGTCTTTCACAGTTCTGCAGCCCTAGGCGGGCATTCTCTGAGCAGGGTCCGCTCCGCCTGATCAGGAGTGCCTCTTTCTTTGCAGGTTTGCAATGTGCTCTGTGGGTAGACTAGTTGGTGTGCCCTAGCAGCTAGAATTTGTAGTTAAGCTGTGGAAACAAGAGAGTAGATGGATGCAATTGAGGAGTTTGTAGTCAAGAATCACTACTTGTGAAATACCAGAACTTAATTTCTTCCTACTGAACATGTTCCTTAAGTTTCCACAAACTGAATTATCAGAACATTTTTAAAAATTTCCATTTATTTCTTTTGGCTTTATGATTTTAACTTTAGAATGTTAAATCAAAATTTGTTATGACCATTATTTCTTATAATACTTGGAGTTTTTAGTGTGACACTATCTTGTTTCCATGGCTCAGTAGCTTTTGTATCATAGTTCACCAATTGCAGAAAATATTTTATCTTGTTATTGTAAAATTTCTAATCTACAGCATTCCATAAAAATTATTTTTCTTGGAGCTAAGATTTAGATGAACAAGCAGCATTGCAATGTTCCATTGAAGGCATATGTAATTGTTTATGTTGTTTAATTATTGTAGAATGTATGCTAGTGGTTATATACTCAGGATGACAATTTCATTTTATACTTTTCAAATTTCACATCCAGTAAACTAACATTGTAAGCTTCAGGTATAAATTATCAGGATACGTAAAGATGTGCTCATTATTTTTCTCAGGTTGGTATCAGTTTAGCTTTTGTTTTAATTTTTATTTTCCCTGTAAATATTAGATGTGAACAATACATATTTGGCATAAAAATTAGGAAAATATGATAAAAAGACAAAAAAAATGTTAGCCACCTTGTCACCCAGGAGTACCCACTTATTTCTGATAGTGTTGGAGATTGAATTCAGGACTTCCCACCTGCTGGGCAAACACTCTACCACTGAGTTATACCCACAGTACTCCAGCTTCCTCAAACAAAATTGATATCATGTTATTCAGAACATTTCTCAAACTTTTTATGAATTTTTAAGTGTAATATGTTGGTATCTAAATTTTTAATATAGGCAGGATTAGTAGAATGCATTGTGGTATACCATCACTTAGATCCACCAATCAACATTCATTTGCTTGCTTTTTTCACTTAATAGAGTGTTGTAACTATATTTCTGTGTTATTGAATATAAATACTTCTAAATATGGATTCTAGTTAACTCTGGCTTTTAAAAATATTTTATCATAGATCATTTTCATACTATATGTCAGTCTTAAAATCTCAAAGCTTGTTCAACTGAGTAATAGCTCTTGGTGTTGGGTTGCTGCCATGCTTGAAAAATAAAGGAATGCAGTGTGATGAGCATGATTTAGTTTGTGAATTAAAAGGAGCAACATTTACTTAAGTAAGACTGTAATTTGTAACTGACAGTTTTATATTGATTTACAGTTCACAGCAATCCAATGGACATGCCTGGAAGAGAATTGAATGAGGACAGAGACAGTGGCATAGCACGTTCTGGTAATTTTAGGTTCATGTGTTAATTAAGGTTTTTATGAGATTGCTGCTAGCTGGTATTGATTTTCTTTTCTCTGCTTTTATCATCGGATTCTCTGTTCACACTGTGTTCATCTTGGTTCTTGCCATATTAAGAGGATTGTGGAAAGAGTAGAGAGACATCTCTTCAGTATTTTTTTGTAAGGAATGGTGAGACATGCCATCATCCCAGAATTTGGAAGATTGAGGCAGAAGGATCACTGTGAGTTGGAGGCCAGCCTGGAATATATGGCTAGACCCTGTCTCAATAAACAAAACAAAATAAAATTTAGTATTTTTCATGTTTACTATTAAGTATGCCTAGTGGAGGGCAGTGATACCTTGATTCACTAATTCTTTCCATGATTCTGGTTGTGAAATGAATTGGACGACCAATATAAGAAAAAAATATTACTGAGGAGGCTACTTAGAAATCATAGCAGAAAAAACACATTAGTTTATATCTGCTTGCTGCTAACTAGTGTTTAAATTTTCAGATTTTTCTCTTGCCTGACAGTGAAAGCATTGCAGGAGTGGTGAAGATCGCTAACCCAAAGAAAAATAAAAGCTTGCACTTTCCATCACCTTAGGGCAGAAAATCTTAACAGATTCCATCGAAGGCTTTTAGGGAAGGGATAAGCAATCCCTATAATTAGAGTAGAATCTACTGGATCTCTCCCACACACATATTTTCCCCATGCCCTTTTTAGTATCTGTTGATACTATATGTTTTAACTCATGTTATGGCATATAGTGTTTACTTTAATTTTGGGTCATTAGGTTCTTGTACTCGTCAACATATTTAAAAAAGAAATTTGTTATCCGTAGTCATTATTGACTTACCTATTATACTATTGTTCTTCTGACTTAACAGCATCTCTCAGCAGCTTGCTTATCACCCCGTTTCCTTCCCCAAACTCTTCACTTACCCAAAGTTGTGCCAGCAGCTACCAGCGACGTTGGCGACGTAGCCAAACAACAAGTTTGGAAAATGGGGTGTTTCCTAGATGGTAAGTTGGAATTTGCACAAGATTAAGTAATTCCTTAAACACAGTTTCGTGTGAAGTTTTTATAGCCTGGGGTTGTATTTTCTGTATTTTAAGCCTGGAACTGAAAACTTTTTAAATTATATCAGATTTTTTTATTGTAGTAAGTTACACAAAACAATTTTTTTTTAGGTGTGCACATAAGTGATACTAAGTACTTTCACACCATCATCACTATATGACACATGAACTTTTTCATCGTCTCGAACTGAAATTCTGTACCAATTAAATAAAGCTGCCCATTTCTCCCTTTTCTGGCTCTTATGACCTTGTGCATTTTCTATGAATTTGACTTCTGTAGGTACCTTATATAAGTGGAATCATACAGGAGTTGTTCTTTTGTGTGTGGCTTATTTCACTTAGTGTAATGTCTTCAAGGTTCATCCATTGATAACATGTGTCAGAAATTAATTCCTTTTTATGGCTAAATTATTTTCCATTGGAAGTACATTTTGTATATCTATTTATTAGGTGGTTTCCACTTTTTGGGCTGTTGTCCATAGTGCTGCTATGAATATGGATATACAAATACCTGTTTGAGTCCTTACCTTCAATTCTTTTTGCATATATACCAAAAGTGGAACTGCTGGTGTTTGTAGTGGCTGCATTTTATAGTCCTACCAGCAGCATAAAGTATTCTAATGTATCTGTGTCTTCACCAATTTTATTTTCTGTTCATGTGGCTTGGTTGGTTAGTTGGTTGGTTTTGTGGTCCTGGAGATTGAGCCCACCACCTCATACATGCTAATCAGGTGCTCTCCCATGCCACCCTCACTCTCACCCCTTTTAGCACCACCTAATAGATGTGAAGTGGTTTCCAGCTGTAGTTTTAGTTTGCATTTGCTGGTAATGGTCATGGTATTGAGGATCTTTTCAAGTGCTTATTGGTCATTTGTATATCATTTTTCTGGGGACATGTCTATTAAGTCCTTTGACCATTTTTAAAATCAAGTTTGTTTTGTTGATTTGTAAGTGATTTTAAATAGATTTTAGACATGAATTCATTACAAATATTTTCTTGTGTTCTATGAATTGCCTTTCATTCTATCGATAGTATCTTTTAATGTGCTAAAGTTTTTTTACTTTGAGGTAGTTTGGTTTACTTTTTTTTTTATTTTGTCTGTGGTTTTTGTGTTATATCCAAGAAATCTTTGCCAAACTCAATGTTGTAAAATGTTTATGCTGTTTTTCTTTTAAGAGAGTAATGTTTAGATCTTTGATTGTATACCATGTTTTGATATTTACATTCTTTATATTTCTATTATATATTCTTAAAAGAGTGGTTTTACTTAATGTATGTTAAATGCAGCTGTGGATTCTTGTTTTCTTCATTAATATCTTAATTCCTTTATCTTTTAAGACAAGTAGATACTAGAACAATGACTAGATTATACCATACTCATCTGAAAACCTTAAAATATGAACATTTTTAGCTTGATTATGCATTGGAATTATCTTCTTTAGCAACTTCTAATTAAAATTATTCATAATCTGACAGAAGTGAAAAGATACAAAAAAAAAAAAAAAACTGAGTGGATTCCACAAAGAGTTATACACATGATAGTAAAATTTAGATGCATTTGATGAAACAGCAAAAGACCTTTAGCTTGCCTACTTTTAATTAGCAAGTAGATTAAATTGTGAATTTATTTACTTTTTTTAAAATTAAAAAACATTTATTTTCAAGGTCAATAGAAGAAAGCTTTAATCTGTCAGATGAAAGCTGTGGCCCTAACCCAGGAATTGTGAGAAAAAAGAAGATTGCAATTGGGGTAATCTTTTCATTATCCAAAGATGAAGATGAAAATAACAAATTTAATGAATTCTTTTTTTCACATTTTCCTCTCTTTGAAAGCCACATGAACAAATTAAAGAGTGCAATAGAACAGGTAAGCAGTTATTGCTGTCTTGTACTTTTTATCTTTTCCTTTGAATTTTATTGTTCTGTTTTAGCATTACATTTATTCATTTGGTAGAAAAATTAACAGCCACAGTGCAAGTGCCTTACAGAATAATCTGGGAGATGCATATTGATCAACCTTTTAAAAAGAGCTTGCTGTCCTAATGAAAGATCTAAGGCTGTTTCCACAAACTAAATTTTTGAGGACCTGTAGTATAACAGGACTAGTCTACCAAGTAGAGAGAAAAAAGCAACACTTCTGATCTCATGGCATAGCAAATAAACAAATGAATGTACATTATTTTAAAGGATTACTTGAAGTACAAAATAGAACCTAAGGACAGGCAAAGACTTTTAGTTCAGAAGAAATGAAAACAATTTCTTAATTGGAAAAAGGTTTCATTTGGAGTATATCTTGAAGGATACGTATGATATTTTAAACAAAGCTTTGAAAATTGGGCATAACACAACACAAGAAAATCGATGACCTGACACCTGAGGGAACTCATTACCATTTTGCTGAAAGCCTTATTCAGCCCTTTTCTATGCGTGTTGTACTTTTGCTTGGTAGGGATTACTTAGCATTTTAAAATTTTGTGCCCATTTCATCATCGTAAAATAATGAAAAATGTGTATGTTACACATAAATGTATGGTAATTTAAATTGTTTTCTTTTTGGTGCTGAGGATAGAACCCTGGGCCTCACACATGTTAGGTAATCCTTGTTACTGAGCTACTTCTATAGTCGTTTTTATTGTATTTTGCGAGGGGGTTTCACTAAATTTAGTTAAAGTCTGGCCTTAAACTGTGATCCTTCTGCCTCAGCTTCCCAGAGTAACTAGGATATAACAGGTGTGCACACCACCATGCCCAGCTTATAAATTATTCTTAAATATATTTTACTGAATTTTCTCACTTACGGAACAGTTTTCTTATTAGGCTTTCACACATTTGCACAATTATTACTACTTTATCGTTAACATCTTGGTGAATTCTCCAGATTATTTCTTAGAAGAGATTGCCAAAAGTCAAACTAAAGAATTAATGGCTGTAAAAAAGAAAGAAGAATAAAAAAAATTGCTGTAATCAAAGTTGTTAATATCTGACGGTAGGTTGAAGGGAAAGGATTTGAAGAGGAACAGTAAATAGTACAACAGACTTAATGAGGACACAATTATAAAGAATCTAGAATGTTTGCCAAAAAGTTTTAAGTTTGTTTTTAAGGCTGTTTCAAGGTATGCTTTTAGAACATTAAATTTGGCATTAGTGTAAAAGAGACTGAAATGAAAAGTGTAGAGACCAGTTAGAATAGAATGACCCTAGCATGCAGTGGTGCACCTCAGTGCTTCAGTGTTAAGGGTCATTTGCCTCTGGAGCAGGCATGGATATTTATTCATGTTGACTCTGTCAGGAAAAAAAAGAAATAACAACAAATAGATTATCAGCAATACTTTTTTAACTGAATAAATGAATTAGAAGTTATTTGGATTTATCTTTTTTGTTTTTCTTTTCTGTACTGGGAATCGAACTTAGGACCTTATACTTGCCAGGCAGGTGCTGTGCCATTGAGCTGTATCCTGGTCTCATTTGGATTTATCTTAAGTGAGACACTGGTCACATTTTCTTCAGTTGGCTGCTTTCTTATTTCATAGTCCTTTGTTGCCAGAGTCACAATACACATATATTGTGGCTGAAACATTTTAAAGCTTTGAATTAAACTTGTGGGGCACTTTGTAGAATTCATTAAAGATTACTTTTTAAGTGCTTTCATGTCTTAGTGAGTGCTTTGACCAATCTCTAACCTAGAGTATATGTTATTAATACTTACTATTTTCAGTATATTTGTTCAGTATCTCATTTTTTATTAAAGCTGACAGATAAAAATGAATGCTTCTGCATAACTGAATAAAAATTTTAAAAGTTTCTTAGTAGTTAATGATACAATTTGGGAAACACTTTGGATGCAAAGAAGTTGTATTCTGGGGGCAGCTTTTAAACAACTCTTTATTTTTTAGTAAAAGCTGTGAATTTTGCTTTCAAACATGTTGGCAGTTATTTTAAAGTCTATTCCCTTTTTTGTGGGGCTGTAATGTACTTTTGAAGTGTTGCTGATAAGATTAAGGAGAACTTTTCCTTAATTTCAGCAAAGTAACATTCATTTACTTCTGAATGTTAATCTCTTAACAGTTTTATAAAGCATAAATTTTCATTTTTATCTTCTGATACTTGATCACTAGTAGTCTAGCTTTCTTTTAAATATGTTCTTTAAAAATTCTTAATCAGCTTGTAACTATATAAAGAATTTCAAAAAAGTAAAAAACAGGTTTTTTGTTTGTTTTGGTGTGGTTTGGATTTATTTATTTATTTAGGCGTACATATTTGTTCATGGTCTCCTTTTTGTCTTTCTGGTGTAAGGGTTTTCAACTTGTGCTAAATTTATTTTTAGGTGAATTTTGTTTTGTTTTTGAGACAATTTTGCTATGTAGTTTTGGCTGGCCTTGAACTTTATGTAGGCCAGGCTGGTCTCAAACGTGGGGTGATCCTCCTGCCTCAGCCTCCCAGTACGGAGGATGTGCCACAATACCTGGCTTAAATACATTTGTAAAAAAGTAAATATGAATAATAACTTGATATCTGTCAGCAGAATTTTTATATTGTAGTATTTTTTTTTAAAATGCTAGCAGAAGCAGTATCTGTGAAATATAAGAGTTAAACCACCAGCTATTATTATATCTTGTCTATTTAGAAAAGGGGAGTTTTTGGTAACCCAGATGCTGTTAACATTAGTGTTTGTTGTCAGTCTACAATTGGCAATTATAATAAGAGATTTAAGAGTTAAAAAATTAAAAATTTTTGATAATCATTAATGTCCAAAGGTATAGAAGGGGAAGTCCCTATAAATATGCATATCGTTTTATTTCCTTCTAGATTATTTGGCAGTGTTGTGTAATACATAGTTTTTATTTATTTCCATGCTTTAATCATGATTCGTAAAACAATTAACTGTGTAACGATTGTTTTCAAGGCTATGAAAATGAGCCGAAGATCAGCTGATGCCAGCCAGAGGAGTTTGGCATATAATCGAATAGTTGATGCCCTAAATGAATTCAGGTACATACTCCCCAGTTTCCCATAGTACAAAGTTGTTTCATGGTGTACAAAGGAAGGAAGGTATTTCTTTTCTTTAACTTGTTCTAATGAAATTTACTTCTTTAGGTTTATTGGTACCATAGTCAATGTGAGGGTCTAATACTCAGTAAGCCCTCTTGCTTCTGTGCTATTAAATCTCAAGTGCAGTTGGGATTCAGGAACATTTGAGATCGATCAGTGGCATAGTTTTTAATAGTGGACCTTTTGTTTTCGACAAGCAAATGTGGCTAGAAGATAACTGTTGTATAAGAAGTAGGCTTTATTCTCTCTTGGGCTTCTAGGTACAGGAACTAGTTAAGTGTTATTTAATCAGTGACAGTTATCAGTTGTTCCTGCATGCATGGAACAAGGACATGATATAAGGAACATGAACTCCATGATCCTATTGGCTTTATTGCCTGGTTCTTTCTCTTGGTTTGTCACGGTGACTACTCTTCTTTCTGCCAGTGTTTTCTGGCTCAGCATAGATTATTAGTGAAGCCACAACAATTACTGTAACTACCATTTATCATATGGCCAGGACATGTGCTGCAGGCAGAAATCACACTAAGTGCTCTGTGTCTCCTGTGAAGTGATTCATTTTAGGTCTACTTTAGCCTCAGTTTTATCTTTATTTAGATGAAAGGTGGTATAGTACAGAAGATGAGAGCAGGAAGGTTTGATTCTATGTTGTAACCTTGGCTGTGCCATTCACTACCCCTGGTGAACTAGGGCATGTCCATAGCATTTCAAACTCTAGTTTGCTAGTCTAAAACACACAAATTCAACCAGGTGTGGTGGTGCATGCCTCTACTTCCAGTACTGGAGAGGCTGAGGCAAGAGGATTGCTGCAAGTTCCAGGCCAGCCCAGGCTATATAGTGAGTTGCCTGAACTGCATAGTAAGACCCTATCTCAACCAAACAAACAAAGCAAATCATTAAGATATGCAGGTTTATTTGAGTAATAATATAGTAGGTTATTTTAAGGATTAAATGAGATAATGTATGGTACTTAACAGAATGCCTGACTTCAGTGGCAATACTGTTTTCTCTGGCAGATATGACCTATAGCATTGCTTCCCAAGTTTTAGTCCTTCACTTCATACCCTTATGATTTTTTCAAGTCTCTGCCATTTTAATTTAATTTTTCTTTTTAAATTGACTCTTGCCAAAAAATTTTATTTCAAATGAAACTTTTATTACTCTAAATGAGGAATCAGTATTTTCCTTGCTATAGAAAGTTAATGATAAAAATGAACTAATAAGCCAGGTATGGTGGCACACACCTGTAATCTCATCACTTGGGAGGCTGAGGCAGGAGGGTGGTCACTGAGTTCAAAATGAGCTTGAACTACATCATGAGTTCAAGACCAGCCTGACAGAGCAAGACACTGTCTTAAAAAAAAAAACAGTAATAAAGATACTAATTACAAAAACAGCAATAACAGTTATAAGTGTAGCTTTATCACCTTAGGTTTATTATTAGCAGTAGTCTTTGTAACTGAATTTTAGAAAACCTTACTTCATGGTTTTTCATTGACAACTATGTTGTCTGTTTGAGGCAGGGATCTTCTGAATTGGTTTCTTAAATGGCCCATCATATTTTCACGTGAGTGACTCTTTTAACATGTGACTTGATAAGATCACTATGGTGAAACTGTAGCCATGTCATCTCTGTGACTGTTTAAAAATGAAGGTGACTAAGGGGTGGATTTAAATGGAAAAAGTTTACTTTTAGGGGTATTATATAATCATCATTTATGTTACTCAGTTGAGGAAGAGAAAATGTTTAACCATTGTTTTACCATAATTTGTAGGGTAGAAAACCTTTTCTGTAGATTTTCAGTGGTTAGGGGAAATGTAGAGAAACATATAATTTAATTTTAAACTGTGTTATTACTTTTTTGGGTTTGGAAAAAAATTAGCATAGGTAATACGCACATAATTTGCACATAATTTCTGCTATGCGTATCTATAGTGGTTTAACACAGTAATTTGAGGCTGTTCCTAACTTATGTTATAAAGCATGCTGTGTGATACTTTACTTTTGTGTCTGTTGTGAAAAACCATATAACATTAAATTTATCCTAATTGTTTTCAAGGGTACAGTAATGTTAAGTATATTCACATTATGAAATAGATCTAGAACCTTCTCATCTTGGAAGACTGAAACTTTATACCAACTAAATAATAATCCACGAGGATAGTACTTTTAGTCATTGAGGATTTTATCCAAAGTTATTCATAATTCTATTTGTTCAGACTCAAACCTTGAAGAGTTCAGGTTATTACATCCTCCCTCCCCCTCTGCCTCCCTTTTCCCCTCCTGTTTTGGTTAAACCCTGGGCCTTTGCACTGAACTACATCCCTTTCCCTTTGTGTTTTATTTTGGAATAGGGTCTCATTCAGTTTCATAGGCTGGCCTAAAGCTCATAATCATCCTGCCTGAGGATCCTGAGGCAGGGATTAAAGGTGTGTGCTGCTATACTTTGCCCTATACATGATTAAATAAAGGCATTCTAAAGACTGCTAGGGCTGGTGGTGCATGCCTGGAATCCTAGCGCTTGTTGAAGCTGAGGCAGGCTTTCAGGTTTGCGGTCAGCCTCAGCTCCATAGAGAGTTCCAGGGCAAACTGAGCTTTAAATTTGTGGAGGATGTAATTTTTTTCAGTTCTTTATATATTCTAAAATTAGTCCCGGTTCTGAGGAGTAGCTTGCAAATTATATTTTCCATTCTGTAGGTTGTCTCTTCACTCTGTTAGTGATTTCTTTGTGCAGAGGCTTTTTTAATTTGATGTGATCTCATTTGTTAATTTTTGATACTACTTCTTTTGCAGCCAGGATTTTGTTCAAAAAGTCTCTGTCCGTGCCTATATCTTCAATAGTTTTAGCTATTTTGTCTTCCAGTAGGTTGTTTCTTTGGTAATGTTTAGGTCTTTCATCCATTTTGATTTTAGTTTAGTGCATGATGAGAGATACGGGTCTAGGTTCAGTCTTAGGTGTATAGATAGCCAGTTTCCTCAGCATCATTCTTGCAGAAGGGATTCGCTCCCTGTGTCAAAAATAACATAGCTAAGTGTGCCTGGAGTTGTCTCTGTGTCTTCTATTCTTTTCCATTGACCCATGAATCTCTTTTTTGCCAGTACCATTCTGTTTTTATCATAGTAGCTTCCAGGATTGTGATGTCCCTTGCCCTGCCCTTCTTACCTACAATTGCTTTCACTATTGTAATTCTTTTCTGGTTCCATATGAAATTTAGGTTGGCTTTCTGCAATTCTGTACTTGTTACTGGTATTTTGTTACAACATGAAATCTATCTAACCATGTTTCTAATGAAAGTATGGCCATTTTGAATGTATTGGTTGTTTCTACTCAGAAACAGGGGACATTTTCTGATATCCTTCTCGCTTCTCTGTCTTCTTTTTCTGTTTTAGAGTACTACAATTTTCACTTCCTTGGTTAGGTTAATTTGTAAGTATTTCCTTTTCCTTCATGCTGTTATGAAGGCTATTATTTCCCTAATTTCCCTCTCAGTGAATTTGTTATTGGTATGCAGGAATGCTGTTGATTTTTGAGTGTTGACTTTGTATCCTATTACGCTGGGTATTAACTTGAGGTGTCTTGGTAGAGATTTTGAAGTCTTTTATGTGGAGGATCATGTCATCAACAAATAATGATAATTTAACTCTACCTATCCATATTTCTTTTTCTTCTTTTATTGCTCTAGCTAATGTTTTGAGAATTAAGCAGAAGTGATGATAAGAGATGTTACCTCATTCTTGATTTTAGAAGAAAAGCATTCAGCTTCTCTGTTCAGTATGATGCTAGCCATTGGTTTGAGATAGAGGGCTTTTATCAGGTTGAGATAAAGGCCTTCTCTGTTCCTATGTACTTCAGTGTTTTTATAATTAATAGATGTTACATTTTGTCAAATACTTTTTCTGTGACTATTGAGATGATCATGTGATTTTTGTCCTTGCTTCTGTTCATGTGGTGTATTACATTTATTGATTTGTGTATGTTGAACCATCCCTGAATTTTAGGAGTATTTTCTCTAGATCTGTAATTATTACCTTTTTGTAACAGCTTTTAAAATTGTATCCCTGTAATAGACTTCTGGAATTTTGAGCTTAATGTGGCAGTGGCGTTCTCTTTTGGTCATGGCTATTTGATGTTCTGTATGCCTCACTTATTTGTATGCTTCTTTCTTAGCCTGTATTTGGGAAACTTTTTGCCATTATTTCTGTGAGCAGGTTGTTTATGCCATTTGTGTTGCTTCTGATTTTTCACTTATTCCAATTATTCTTAGATCAGTCTTCTTTGCAATATGTAGTAGTTTTTAGATCAGTTTTTCATGTTCTCTTGTTATTTTAAGGTGTTTTTTGAGTTGTTGGTATTTGAAAGCATCATTGTCTTCTGTTTGTAAAATTCTGACCTCACATTGGTCTGTCTTGTTTCCAATACTTTGAGTATGATTTTTAGTCTACCAATTTCTGATTGAAAGGTTTTCATGGACTGTAATTCTTTGGTGAACTAATCATTCATTTTTTATATCATTTTGTTACTCATCTAGCTTTTTATTAGTGTCTTCTGATTGCTCCTGCATCTTCTTGGTTAATTACTTACATTATTTCAGTTATATCTTCTCGAATCCCACCAAGTATCTTTTAGGGCTGTTTTCTTACCTCTTTTGCTAAGCATTTGAGTAATTCAGGTACGTGCTTATATAATTTTGCTCTTTGTTGCCTGTTGGATTGGCTTCATGCAAGTTGGAGGCTTGGAGAAAGGTTTTGTTGCATTTTTTCCATGCTTCTGTTACTTTTGTTTGTTTTGTACTGAGGTTTGTAGCTGCTTATAATCTAAAGACTTTGTTGATAGTACAATAAGTTTTGATTTAGGAATGAGTTCCATTCCAAGAGAACATTGTCAAGTCATATTTTTCATAAGTCTGACAAAGTGAGTGTTTACACACCTTTGACACAAATGTACAATGCAAATCTTTGAGAAAAACAAACCACTACATGCAAGAATACTGTAAAGAAACTATATTTACTTTTAGAATTTCCTTAAAATGGTAAGGTAGACACATGACGTACTTCTGAGATTTGTTTGCATCTATGAGTGTGTATAATGCAGTGTCCATTTGTATCTGTGAAATTTCACAACTCAAATGTTCTTGAGGGCTTATTACAGATCTCTTCAGTTGATTTTCAATGATGTATTTTGGGCATGGCTAACAGCGCCTTTGCCACAGCCCCAGGAGTCAGCTACCTTAGTTATTTTTAGAAAGAGGATTCACTGTAAGAAGCCCAGCAAACAAGCACTTTTTGAGAGTGTACTCCAGTATTCTGAATATGAGTGTTGGCTTATTCAGAACAGCTACAGTAGCATTTCCTGAGACAAATTAGATTCAAATGTTAATGTAGGAACCCATTATGTTTGACCCTTATTCCTAGACAAGAAACTTTCAATTGTGTTGTAAACATTAAGGCAACCCAGGTATTGACTAACAGCTAATAGGCACTAAATGCAACAGCTTTATATCTGGTAATGGTAGAAAAGAATTCAGTATAATTCACAGAGTTATCTATCAAAGGATTAATGAAGCATTATGATTATACTATTAAAAGTTTAGGACTTGGGAATGGGGTATACAAGATGAAAGTTTTGAAACCTTAGAGTCTATGGTATAAGAAAGAGGAGAGAGAAGTGGTACAAAGGATCTTACTGGAGAATAGAAGAATGTGTGTAGTATGAAGTAAAGGTAGGATGAACAACTGGCAAGAAATAGAAAATAAAGGAAAAGATAAAAACAATGTTATATAGAGAGTAAAAATAAGAGAGAAGTAATTAAGGGGAAAAAAAGAAAAAGGGAAAAAAAGGACAAAATAGAGAAAAGAGAATGAAAGAGTAGAAGCATGCCTGAAGGACAAAGGGAGATTATCCAACCTTAGGACCTGATGAAGAAGACAGGAGGGAAGGGAAGAAGAAAAGCACAAAACAAATAAAACTGAATACAGTGTTCACACTCACAGAAAAACAATTTTTTAAAAAAACAGTGAAATGAACAAAAAAAACACCAAGAAAAATAATTTCTCTGTGATTTGAAGCCTCTTGTGAGGTCTGCAGTTTTGTGGTAGTGCCCAGTTCACATTTTTCTTGCTTGGTAGACAAAGGAAGCAGTCAGAGCCCAGATCCAAACAAGTAAGCAGTAGGATTATGGCAGGAGGCAGGTTCTGGGACTTCAGAATCTTTGGAAATGCAGGCTGAACCTGGCCTTCAGTCATGGGGTGTGGGCCCAAGTCATTTGTAAAACTCTGGGTGTCTCTTGCTGGCCCAACCATGCGCTTTAACTGTGAACATGTGCAGTTGGTTGTCCCTCACCCAGTTACTTTGGGAGTTTAACACTGGGAGTCCTGAGATGAGGCCCACCGTGGCTGCTTTGTGTCCCAGGTTCAGTTGGCCCCTCCATAACATGGTGTCCATCCAAGCCCTCTGTGCCCCTGCACAGACACGGCAGGCAGATGGACCCACGTCACTCACCAGCTGTTGTAGTGCACTACTCTACTCCACTGACGTGTTTCTCCCTGATGGCCTCTGGTGTCACCTGCTTTCACTGTGCCTCTGTAGATTCCATCTGCCTTTCTCCTGAGCCAGGAGCTGCAGAGAAAGTACAGATTACCCCTTCCTTTTTCTGTGTTGTTGTCTGTCTCTTCAGTTCTCTTTAGATTTTAGTTTTCCAGTCATATCCCTTCTGGGTTCTAGGGCTCCGCCTCCTTCCTTCTTTTCTACCCCAAGTTGTTATTTTCCATTGTCTGGATTCTGAATCTTGGAGAGGCTGATTTGTTGCTGCTTGCCATTTTGCCATTTTCCTGGAAGTCTGTCTTAATAATTTTAGATTATACTTGTTTTCTTCCATGATAGATGATTGTACACCTACTCCTTAGTTATTTATCCTCTTGGAATAGCTAATAGCTCTCTCTTGTTCTTCAGCTCTCTGAAGTTTTCTATGTTCCTTGATTGATTGATTGATTGATTGATTATTTATTTACTTACTTACTTACTTACTTACTTATTTATTTATGTCTCTGGAATGCTATTAGAAAGCAGCACTCCTGGCCAGTGTATTCTGTCCGTGGTGCCCTGCCCTCACACTTTAGCATGCCCTTTTTGTACTTTTACTTGACCCACACTTACTTTGCAGAGCCTGTTTCTTCCTACCTTTAATAAAACTTTGCAAAAAACAAAGCTAGCACTGCTCAATTGCTCTTCTTTAATGTTTTCCTTTTTTTTTCTGTGTGTATAATTTTCTTATTCTATGTTTTACGATTTTTTCTTTTTAGTACCGTTTATGCTTAGTTTTCATATGATCTTTTTTCTTTGAAAAATATATCTTTTGTCATATCTTTCAGAATATACATTTGAATTTTATTTAGACATTGTCTTCTGTTTTGTGCATTGTTTGTTTTCTCTGGAGTTGTATGTCTAGTATATGTGTATTTTTTGTTTCTCCTTCTTTCTCCTTGAAGGCTTTCTTTAAATATTAGTATTGTTTGCTTGCTCATTTGTAGTTTTGAGAAATGAGATTTCATAAAGCAGGTTGGGACCTCCCTTCACAATAGGCTTTTGACTGCTTAAGAGATAGTTTCTCAAACTTTTCATTTGTCATTTCCTGGAGGAGCCTTACATCGACGTTTCTTCCCTAAACCTTGTCTACTTACCCCTCCATTTATTTGCACATTTATTTGTTTAAAGTTTTTTTTACATGCACATTTATTTGTTTAAAATTTTTTTTTAATTTTAAAAACATAAAAAAAGATAAAAATGGTACAGATTTTTAAAAAATAGGAAATTAACATTAGTTAATATATTGCATATTGTTATCTTGAAAGTAGTACAGATTATAAGATTTAGGCATAAAAGTGATAAATCAGTGAAAACACAAACTGTTCTTTTTGAATATGCAAATTTAATACTACAAGATATGCTCTTTGTGTCTTTATACTCTGTAACAAATTCATATATTAGGAAGGATTTGAGGAACAGCTGTTACTCCCTGCCCTGTTTCCCTTACTTAGTCATTTTGTGAAGAAATGGAATGTGATACAGAGTTCACCAACTCTTTATGGGCCTGAATTAATTAGAGATTAATTAGAGTAGAGTAAGACCTGAATTAATTAGAGTAAATTAATTTCAGTCCTGTATTTTAACTCTTGGTGTCTGTTTTACGATGCACCTTCACCCTTTCTTGCCATAGTGGGGCAAATAAACAACTCTTTGTATATTTCCTCCTCTGTGAGGCTGTAATCCATAGCTTCTGCACTCTGTTACTTCAGCTACTAATCTTCCATATATTTTGTCTTCTAGAATTTTATGAAAACTCTCTGAATTTTAATTTTCACTAATGGTTCCTCTCCAGTTCTGTTTGTTACAGTGGTTTATCTATTTGCAAATCCTTAAAGTGGTATTCATGTGGGGCCCTTACTGAAAAAGAATTAAACAGTATATCCAGTTTTCCATCCTATTTGAATATCCTTAATTATATTTAAAAATAAGCATTTTAATAATATTCCCAGTTTCTATTCTTGTATTTTCTCTGTAAAGTACATTGAATTCTTATTTTCTGAATTTCTTTTTATTTCATTTAAAATGCTTTTTAATAATTTTGTGACCTACTAAAAACTTACTGACTCCTATTTGTTATTTCTGTTAATTGTAATACATTGGGTTTATATATTTTTAAAGATTTAGTAAAATTTATATAAGCAGGCGAATCTTTGTCTTTTGGGGGGAAAAAATGGATGGTAATAGAATTTTGGGAGATCTTACTGAACTTCCTAGAGCTGTATTGTCCAATACATTCGGAGCCCTCAGTCACGCTTATTTAATTTAAATAAAAATTCAGTTTCTTAGTCATTCAGCTTATGTTTTTGAACGTGTAATAACAGATTGAACTGATGATATAGACCATTTCCTTCATTGCCAGAACTTCTGTTAGGTAACACTTCTAAAAAGTAGAAGGTAAAATAACCATCCTGTAGTTTCTCCAAAATTTGCTAGGATTTATACTTTAGGTTTTGCAGATTTGTTTAGTCTAGTTAACATACAGGGCTTTGTTGAATAGGTGGTGATATAAAGGAAAGGAATTGATATCTTGACTATGCTTTGAAGGCTTTAGGAGAGAGTACAAATCACAGGACTAGCTTTTATCCTAGCTAATACAAAAGAGAGCTAGGAAAGCACCATTATATTTATGCAGTAATTTATTATGTTGAAAACTCAAAATGAAGTTGAGAAAAACTGCACAAGGTTGGAGAGAGTCATAAAATATAGCATGCAGTCCTTATCTTACAGAACCTAAGAGCAACAAAATGATTCAGATAAACTATTGTTTTGAGTGAATAGATAAATTGTTTTCCCTAAAAATATTTTCTTTGGTACAGTCTGTTAATTATTTGTAGTATACTTAAATAAAGCATGCAGTATAGAATCTTAGAGCTGCAAGGGCCTTAGAAATTTTCTAGTACTCTCTTATCTGTCAGATAGAAGAAACTGGTGCCTAAGTTAGGGAAACAATTTATTCTAAGGCATTTAGTCACCATGTGGGAAAGACAACATCTTTGAAGTTCATGTACAAAATATTTCCCATGCTACTATGCTGATTTCAAAGGAAAGAGTTGGCTTTTCTTAAAAACATTAAGTAGATGTAAGGCCCAAACTAACAACATAAACATTAAGAATATGTAGTTTGAGGAACCATAAGTTACATACTATGTCTTCCTCTTTTTAGAACAACAATTTGTAATCTTTACACAATGCCACGGATTGGAGAGCCTGTCTGGCTTACGATGATGTCGGGGACTCCAGAAAAGAATCAGCTTTGTCATCGTTTCATGAAGGAGTTTACTTTTCTAATGGAAAATGCTTCCAAAAATCAGTATGGCTTCCTTATGTTTGTTTGTTTATTAGTCACTACTATATATTAGATCTTGAGCAAATACAGTTATTGAAGTGGGAATTTAAAATGTTACCTGTGTAATTCTTTCATAGTAATAAACAGCATTCTAAAAATAATAAATGATAAGGTATAGAAGGATGACACAGAACCTTATGAGTGAAAAACAATAAAAATGTCTCTAATTATATGTTAAATTAAAATTGCTGATATCTTAACAGATGTGAATTTTATCTACTTAACCATTTTTTTTTCATAGAAAAGATGTATAAAATATATCAAGAATTGCTAGAATTCCAATGATACATTTTAATGTGATATTTTATCATATGTTTTCTTTAAACTGTTCATCAAGTCTTTGAAATCCAGATGGGTAATTCAGATGTTTTTATGTTTTTTCATAACAGAGTTTTCCTTCATTTTTCCCAGTCAGTAAGTTGAAAATGTAAGGACCTAGTGGTTGTTTCATTAATAAACTGGATAGTTCATAAAGAACTGGATTAAACACTGAAAAGAATCCCTACTTTTTCGAGTAAAATGGTATTTTAGCTGGGCAGGATGGCACAAGCCTTTAATTCCAGCACCATGAGAAGCTAAGACAGGAGAATCACCACTTTGAGTCCTGCTTTGAGACTCAATTTAGCATGAGTCTCAATTTAAAAATAAAAAGGACTGAAAGTGTAACTCAGTGCAAAGGTCTTGAGTTCAATCCCTTGTGACACATGAAATTAAGCACTTTATTTTGTAATTATGATAGGAAACAGCTCCCTGTAAATGTTTTCTTTATTTTAGTGATTGATTTTAATGACGCCTCCACAAGGAAAAAAAAAAATCAATTTTCTTTTTTATCCTTGTTTTCCTGACCTTTCCCCTGTCATCTTCTTCTTTTTTTTTTTAATGTCATTGGGTCACATGAAAATATATATTCTCTGTACTTACTATATCAAAATATTTTAAATAGCGTTTTATAAAGATAGATTGGAATCTGATGGGATGTATTTGTTTTCAGATTCTTGCCAGCTCTTATTACTGCAGTTTTGACCAATCATCTTGCGTGGGTTCCAACAGTCATGCCAAATGGACAACCACCTATAAAAATATTTTTAGAAAAACATTCCTCTCAGAGTGTGGACATGTTGGCAAAGACTCATCCATATAATCCACTTTGGGCACAACTCGGTACGTAGTCTATAAACTATGTATTATACGTAGCCTTTTTTGTAACTGTTGGCAATACATTGCAAAACTCCTCTTTTACCCTCTTTATCTTCAAGCATCTCTCTTATAGTCATCATTTCTTGTCTGCTAAATTGTTCTATCATCTTATGCCTGAAAGCAGTGCTCATGGCTAGAGACCTTCAGGTGGAACAGTAGTCGGGGGGCTGAGAGCTGGTTACTAGTAACTTCACAGTGTTTTTTGTTTTCATTCTTTATGTGCTTTGCCCAGATAAACTCAAGCAACCATCACCTATGATTGCTAGAATAAATCTAATTAAGAGAGAAGCAGTTTGTTGAGGTTTCTGTTGTTCTATTTTTTTGTTCAAAGAGTTGTTTGGGAAATGTTTCTTTAGTACTAAGCATCATTAAATACATGGATAACAAATGAAAGCAGATGACTGATAAGTTCTGGGCATTAGAAGGCATAGCGCTTTAAAGCACAGGCTTTGGAATTATATATACTACATTTGAGTCATACTTTTTCTGTTTTTTGAGGCAAGTTCTGCAGGTGCCCCTGAACTTGCTGCGTGTCTCAAGCTGGCCTTGAACTGAAGATCCTCCTTCTTCAGCCTTCGGAGTAGTTTCCTTATTTATAAAACGGGGATAAATAATGAATAGTCCATACCTTTAAAGATTAAAAAAATTGAGATAATACATATAAAGTGCTTAGGACAGCATATGATAAACATAACTGCTATTACTTCTTTTCTTCCTTGGTTTACATTTGGTGAAGGAGGAATAGTTAGATGAGGACATTTTGACCTGGTAGAAGCTTATCATAGTTTGCTGTAGTGATTGAATATGCCAGGTAGCTTTGTAATATGGCTTCTCAACTCATGTAACCAACCAGCCTCCCTTCCTTCCTGAATTCATTCAGCATAATTATGAATTACCTATGTTGTGTATATTAATGGTTCATTTCTTTTTAATGCTGAGTAGTAGTTTTACAGGGATATTAATTCAACTTTTTAAGTCAAATAACTTGGTAGTTTTTAAACTAGAATAGCAAATCTATTTTCAACTCTGCAGTCTTCTTTTCTTTTTTTTTTTTTTTTTTTGTCTTTTTTGAGTGCATAAATACATCCACAGCTCCATGGAAAGAGCACTGGTAGATACAAACATGAATATTTTGGGTTTTGCCCTCAAGAAATTGATCATCTGTGCTAGATTTGGTGGCACATGCCTGTAATCCCAGCACTCTGAAGACTGAAGCAGGAGAATTGCTGTGAGGTTGACCGTAGCCTGGACATAGTGGGCCTGAACTACATAGCCAGACTCTGTCTCTGGAAAAAAAAAAAAGTTGACAGTTTATTACTATAGGCAGTGTATATAAGTGACTATACTTGGCTGAGAATCTTCAGAGTAGCAGAGAAGAGAAAGGGAGGGAACATTCCATGAGTAAAAGGAGGAATACAGGTGTTAAAAGCACAAAGCATGGTGATACACACCTGTTAAACCTGTCTACTGGAGGCTGAAGCAGAAGGATCATAAAGTTCCAGGCCTGTTGAGGCAATTTAGGGAGACACTGTCTTAAAATAAAATTTTAAAAAGGCTGGAATCTGGATGTAATGGCTCATGCCTGTAATCCCAGCACTCTAGGAGGCTAAGGTGGGAAGATAGGAACTTTGAGACCAGTTTAGCAACTTATTGAGACACTGTCTCAAAATAAAAAAGGGCTGGGGTTATATCCCAGTGTGAAAGCCCTGGTTTCATTGTGCAATACTGCCAAAAACCAAACCAAACAACACATACTGAGATATAGTTAAGTGGCAGAGAGCTTGACTAGTGTTCAATCCCAAGTACGTTCCCCACCAAGAGAAGTATGTTTCAGTGGTACAGTCCAAGTGGGGCTTTGCTTGAAATAAAGGTAAAAAAGAGTATCTGTGAGAAGATAAAATTGGAAGGGTAAAGTGGGATTAGTTATGAAAGATTCACTTGGCATTTCAAAGCAGTTTGAACTTACTTGGTAATTAGGATTTAGGGATTAGTTTGGAACAGTAGCATTGTGATATTAGAGCCAGTATCTTAGCTAGAGGAAGAAAAGTTATCATAATACTGTCTAAAACGTGTTTATTTTGATTTATTTATGTTTATTTTTTTACAAAGTATAGGGCTTTATAAAGTAAAAATAGAGATTTTTAAATATGTATACTGACAATTTGCAAAAATCACACAGAATTTGTATTAATGGTTTTGTACTCTCCAGTTTTAAGTTGTTGTTTTGTGCTCAGATTATGGGTTTAATTTGAGCTATAGCACAAATAATGGTGCAGCTCCTTCATTTGAACGTTTTGCCTCTACTGCTCCCATCCCCTCCTTGCCCACCAGCAAACACTGTGCTTTCCCTTTTCTGTGTTAGATGTAGTTTCAGAAACCTAGCCCTAACCCTTGCATATTTAGTATTTCTGGCAGTATTTTTTCCACTCAGAAAAAGGTGCTGTGCATGTCAGCTGGCACAGGAAATACCCCTGATAAATGTAATTGCCAAAACTTCTTTTAATTCAACAATAGCAGCTCTTTAAGGAGGATAGAAAATCACCATTCACTTTTCTCTTTGGTTAAAACCATTTGTCTTATCATGCTGTCCTGAATAGTCAGTCATCTGTTAAAGAACAAAGAATAAAAGTTGAACTAATATTCATACTGTGAGCGTGGGCTTCTTGTAATGGAAAATAGCCTGCTTAGCTATGTGGGTAAAAGATGTGTCCATTAACTGGTACTTTTATTGCAGGAGATTTGTATGGCGCTATCGGCTCTCCTGTACGGTTAGCAAGAACTGTGGTGGTTGGCAAGCGACAAGATATGGTCCAGAGGCTGCTTTACTTTCTTACTTATTTCATAAGATGCTCTGAACTTCAAGAAACTCATCTTTTAGAAAATGGAGAGGATGAAGCCATTGTTATGCCAGGCACAGTGATTACAACCACTTTAGAGAAAGGTGAAATTGAGGAATCAGAGTATGTACTTATCACAATGCATAGAAACAAAAGCAGTTTGCTCTTTAAGGAGTCTGAAGAGACAAAAACTCCTCATTGTAACTGTAAATACTGCAATCATCCACTCCTTGGGCAGAATACAGAGAATGTGTCCCAACAAGAGAAAGAAGACATTCAAAACGATTCTAAAGAGTCACTAGGAATTTCAGATGAATGCCGAATGATTTCTCCTTCTGACTGCCAAGAAGAAAATGCTGTTAATGTTAAACAGTATAAATTAAGAACTTGTCTTGACACCAAGTTAGAGACTGTAGTTTGCACAGGATCTGCTCCAGTAGACAAACATACATTGTCAGAGATGGGCTCAGAGCCAACAGAGGAAACATGGCAGGGTAAGGAATTGCTGGAATCAGATAACCACACAGACAAAGCAATGAGAGCCACAGGAATAGTTGTGGAAAAAAAAACACCAGATAAGACTGTGCCTGCTGTGTTTTCTTGTGATGTAACCCAGACAAAAGTTACTTTCCTAATTGGAGATTCTTTGTCACCTGATTCAGATACTGAACTCAGGAGTCAGGCAGTGGTGGATCAGATAACCAAGCATCATATCAAACCATTGAAAGAGGACAGAGGGGCTATTGATAAGCATCAAGAACCTAAACATACAACTAAGGACCAATCTGGAGAGTATGATAGACAGAACACAGTTTCTGGAGAGCACACTGAACTTCCCTGTTGGAGTCATTCAGACCCAGAGAGCATGAGCTTATTTGATGAATATTTTAATGATGATTCAATTGAAACGAGGACTATTGATGATGTTCCAATTAAAATAAGTACAGACAGTAAAGAACACTGCTGTATGTTAGAGTTTTCAAAAAGATTGTGTACAACAAGTAACAAACAGAACAATGCATTTTGTAAATGTATAGAAACTATTCACCAAGATTCATGTAAAAACTGCTTTCCTCAGCAAGACCAAAGAGATACATACCCCATTCTTGTCCCCCATGGGGACAAAGAGAATGCAGAGAAAAAAATTGCTGTCGGAACTGAATGGGACATTCCGAGAAATGAAAGTTCAGATAGTGCCCTTGGGGATAGTGAAAGTGAAGATACAGGTCATGATGTGACCAGACAAGTCAGCAGTTACTATGGAGGAGAGCAAGAAGATTGGGCAGAAGAGGATGAGATACCTTTTCCTGGGTAAGTAGAAAGTTTTCACATTATGATAGGCTCTATCTAGATATCTACCATTGTTCAGCTGCTCTCTGAAGGTTGATAATAGCCCCTGATACTACAAAAAGAGATCACTGTCCTTTTTATTATTCTATATTCTTAGTAATAGGAAGAAATAAAGTTGGAACCCCAGAATCACCCACCAAGTCTTTATTAAAGACATCAGAGAAAAGTTAAAGGGTCTTGTTGACATGTAGGATACTGTATACTAAAGAGTTTTTAAGGCATTTTGGAGTGAATTGTGCTTCCAAAATGGACTTGTGTCAAGCTTGGCAGTTAGGGAGAGGTAATCACTGAGAAGGTAGGAAGTAGCTGTTACAAATAAATTTTGCCAAGACTGAGTAAGAAGAAAACAAGGAGGCTGATGTGATGGCACACATCTGTGTTTCTTATTACTTGAAAGACCGAAGCAGGAGGATCCCTGTGAGTGAGGCGAGTCTGGGCTACATAATGAGTTCAGAGCCAGCCTTAACTATATAGTGAGACACTCTCCAAAAAAAAGGAATATGTACTCTGTTAAATTTATAGTGTGATCAAAATACTTAATATTTTTTTTAAGAATATACTACCATAAATCCCCTTCAGAATCATTCCCCTCATTTCAAACACACTTATCATTCTTACACTTTCTGAAGCAGTCCTGGAAGTTCTTTGGGAAGTGTCTTTTTGAAGCGTGATAAAAAATATAATGAATGCTGCTGCCAACTATCATCCAGTAGAAGTTCAGGTTCCTGGGGCAAGGGGCTAAGCTCAGCAGCACAAGCACCTGCCTGGCAAGTGCAAGTTTGATCCCTGGTATCAAAACAAACAAACAAAAAAAAGAAGGGCAGGTTCCTGAAGACATTGTAGTGTGCCCTCATTCACCTTATTCACCAGATCTGGCACCATGAAACTTCTGGCTGCTTCCCAAAGTCAAAATAATCATGACAGGTAAACGTTTTCAATTGGTTGAGGACTTTGAGGCAGCCATGACAGCACAACTAAAGACATTTATGAAACAGGACTTGCAGAATGGCTTTAGGAAGTGGGGAGAATAATAGGACGTATTTGAAATGACAGTATTTTGAGGGACGTTAATGACAGTTTGTCTTTTACTGTAATACATTTTTAAAAATTTAAACATAACTATGTGTTTTGATCACAGTTTGTACAAGGAGGAAAATCTATGGTTGACAAATGTTATATACCTAGATTTAGACTTGTGACAGTTTTAGCTACTTTGTCATGGGTGATGGTTTTCATAATCTGATTGTATTAGAAGTATGTTACGAACTGAAGGGACAGTTCCCCTGAAGTCTTTTAAGAAAGATGCATGGGGGCTGGGGATTTAGCTCAGCAGCATAAGCGTCTGCCTGGCAAGCGCAAGGTCGTGAGTTCGATCCCCAGTACCAAAAAAAAAAAAAAAAAAAGAAAGATGCATGCTTACTTCATTATAGAGTGATTTATTAAGGTTTTTTTTTTTGTTTTGGTCCAGCCAGAGGTGGTCTGTTTGAGCACATCAGCCAGTTTTTAAGAATGATTTTACTCTATTTTATAGTAAATAGTAATGGAATTACAGATTAGTACAGTTCAAAAAGTATCTTAACTGGTAAAATATGTTTATTACTAGTTAGATTTGCCTTTCTTGGGAATCTTTTTTCCAGGTCAAAGTTAATTGAAGTGAGTGCTGTTCAGCCCAACATTGCCAACTTTGGGAGGTCCTTGCTGGGTGGCTACTGCTCATCTTATGTCCCTGACTTTGTTCTTCAAGGAATTGGGAGTGATGAGAGACTCCGTCAGTGTCTGGTGTCAGATTTGTCTCATGCTGTACAGGTGAGTGGCTGTCACTGTCCCTAAATTACTCAGAATGAAGTCCTTAACCAGCAGAACCCTGAGTTACCTTGTATTTTGATCGCACATGACCGTGTAGCAGAATCATTGTTGTCTGAATCCATCCTGTGATATATAGACCCTGTGTGTCTGTAACTATCACTGAAAGCAAGTATGGAGCTCTAGGAATCTACCAAAATGGAAATCTGAAATACAGAAAATATTACAGGTGTTCATACCAAGTTCACTGACTAGATTATTTATGATATCAAAAAACTGGAAATGTTTAATTATGAATGTGATTATTTTCTTAATTTTCTTTTCAGATGTATTGCTTTTATACATAAAGGTATACTTGCTTTTCATATATTAATCTTGTATCCTCTGACCTTTGTGAACTTATTCTATTAGTTTGTTCTATAGAATTCTTACTGCTTTCTACACAAGCACATGTTATCAGTAAATGGTTTTATACATTCCTTTCCATCTTGATGTCTTTGTCTCTACCCCCTTCACTCCCTCCCTTTCTTTTTTTAGTTTCTTTATTTATTTTTCTTTTGGGTTTTGTTTTTGTGGATTTGTTGTTTTTTAGTTTTGCTTTTTGCCTTTTACTGATTGTCCTGGATAGAACGAAACTTCAGTACAGTGTAGCTCAGAAATGGTGACAGCACATATTGTCTTGTTCCTAGTCTTAGGGAAAAACATTGAGTGGTTCATTATTAAGTATACTATTTGTAGAGTTCTTATAGGCACCATTTATTAGATGGAAGAAGTTCACTTCTGTTTGTAGTCTTTGAAGTTGTTTTGCTTTTCCCTCACCATTTAAACCAGGAGTAGGTGTGGGACTTTTTTCAAATGCTTTTTCTTTTTGTCTGATGAGATAATTTTATGTCAATGTTATGGATTATTTTGATTGATTTTTAGAAGATAAACCTTTGTTTCCTAGGAAGAAGCTACAGTTGATGATGTTATATAATCGTTTTTATATACAGTATTTTTTGTATATGAGTACTGGGGCTTGAACCACAGTCCCTCACACTGAGTTATCTCTCTCACCTGACCTTTTTATTTTTTTAAGACAGTCTTACTAAGTTGCCTAGGCTGGGATCAAGCTTGATATCCTCCTGCTGCAGCCTTCCAGAATGTTAGGCTCACAGGCATACACTGCCATGCCTACCTTTGCTTACACATGTTTACTCTTGATGTGGCAATCTGTATTCATGAGGGATATTTATTTGTAGTTGTCTTGTAACATTTTTGTCCAGTTTTGATATTAGCATGATTACTCACCATGTAGAATGACTTGAAAACTATTCTCTCAATTTTATGGAATTGTTCTTAGAGAATTCTCAACTATTTTTTCTGTTTGGTAGAATTCACCAGTGAAGCCACTGTGACGTAGGCTTTTTAAAATGAGGATCTCTTAAGCTTGGAGATTAGCTCTGTGGTAGATTACGCACATAGCATGTGTTAGCCATGAATTCAATATTCAACTACCTTCACCCCAAACAGGATATTTTAAACTAAAAATTCAGTTTCTTTACTTTGTATATGGCCATTTCCATTTTTAAATCTCTTCTTGAGGTGGTTTGTTTTTATGGTGCCGGAGATTAAACCTGGGACTTCAGGCATGCTAGACAAGCACTGTTATCACTGAACTATATACTCTTAACCCATTTTTGATAGTTTTTGTCTTTCTGGGAACTTGTCCTGATGTTTCATTTTGGTGGTCAAATTTGTTAAAATAAAGCTGTACATAGTACACATTTATAGTAGTTTAAGTTTCTACAAGGTCACTAGGAATGCCCTCTGTGTTGTGAATTTTGTTTTATTATCTCTGGGGGATTTTTTTTGGTTATTTCTCTAAAAGATGGCTTCTTCAAAGAGAGGTGTTCATTTATGGATTGGCTTACATTACAGATATTTTTTACCCACATCAAAGCCACTACTCATGTACCAAACAGTCCTTTTTATAAATAAAATTTTATTACAGCCATTTATTTACATATTTTAATGGGGTTTTTTTTCATGCTAAACAGCAGAGTTGGATCATTGAGGCAGCCCTTTTAGTCCTCAAAGCCAAAACTTCTGTTTTGCTCTTATAGAAATTTTTTGTTGGTTCCCATTCTAGGTAAAGGTTTATCAAAGAAAGTATTTTCATTGATTTCCTCTGTAATTCTTTATTATTTTTCCCTTCCATTAGCTTTGAGTTTAATTTATTCTTTTTTCTAGTGTCTTAAGGTAGAAGCATATGTTAGTGAAAGTTCTTCTTTGTTAATGTAGGCTATTTAAAGCTATAAATTTTCCTCTTACGAATTGCTTCAATTGAATTTTATAAATTTTGATCTATTGTGTTTTCATTTTCATTCACTTCAAATTTTTTTCCAATTTACCTGTTAATTTTTTATCCATGGGTTATTTAGAAGTGTTCTGTTTAATTTGTAAATATTTGTAGAATTACTAAATTTCCTTTTGCAGTTATTTCTAATTTAGTTCCATTATGGTCAGATAACACACTTTGTATGATTTCAGCCCTTTTAAATTTATTCACACTTGTTTATTGCTCAGCATATAGTCCTTCCTGGAGAATGTTTCGTGTGCACTTGAAAGGAATACATATGCTGCTGTTGTTGGGTGAGGTATTTTATAAATGCATCAGACCAAGTTGGTGGATAGCCTTAAGTCTTTAATATCTTTGCTGATTTTTTTTTTTGTTTAGTTGTTAGTTTTGAATTTTCTATCTCTTCCTTTCAATTGCATGTGTAATTTTGTTTTTAAATAACAAATCTCCCCACCTGGAGAAAACCAAGTAGGAAATCATGGGTGAGAAATTGTGGCTCAGTAAGCAGGCAGTTATTTACTTGCTACCAAAACAGGATTAAACCTTCTTTGTCTTCAGAAAGTTACATAAAGTTGCAAATTTTGTTTCTTATTATGTAGTAAAAGTATGGGAAATCTAGATAAAAATGAAAGTTTATAAAGAAATGTTATGAAAATTGTTGTTTGAATTTAAAAACTGATTTTGCTCAACCTTTCAGTGCCAGTCAGATAAATATTTACTATGTTCTTTCTTTTTTCTTTTCTTTCGTTCGTTCGTTCGTTCTTCTTTCAGACAATGTCTCACTATGTAGTTCAGGCTGGCCTCGAACTCACTTATAGAGCCCAGGCTGTCCTCAACTCACAGTGATGCTTCTGTCTCAGCCTCCCAAGTGCTGGGATTATGGGCATGCAATACCATGCCTGGCTTGATCTGTTATATTCTGAACATAGTGCCAATATTATAAGGGATATATAGGTGAAAATGAATTTTTTTAAAGTTATTTACCTACTAACAGAGTCAGTAAAGCCAAGTATAAGTGTGCAAAATAGTACTTCAGAGGATAGAATGTACATGTACTGGATGTCAGTTGGTGGTATTTGTCCTTTAGGGAAAGGATCGTCTTTGTTGTTTTGTGGTGCTGCACCCCACCCAGTACCTAACATGGTGCTCAGGATTTGTTGAATTTATAGAATTGAGATTGGAATTTATTGAAATTGTTTATTTATGGAATTGAGAGTCCTTCTACTACATTCTGTGTCATCATGCCTTTTTTTTTTTTTATGGTGGTACTGGGAATTGAACTCAGGGCCTTCATACTGAGCTATATCCCCAAACCTTATGTTATTTTATTTCATTTCATTTTGAGACAGTCTCATCTTTATGTCTTACCTCAGATGTTCATTATCTTTTTTTCCTCCCTAGTACCCATCACTACACATTGTCTTTTTGTATTCTCTCAGAAAGCTTAATACTGGAAAAGATTGGTGAAAACAAAAGACAACTCTTTGGTTTTATAAAGGTTTCTACCTGATAATTCTTAAAGGAGGAATAGTGATAGTGATAAAAACATTTATTATTTTTGTGGTCATACTATGTATTGTGTACCTAAAAATTTACTGTCTCAATCTTACAGTCATTCTTTGAGGTGCTTATTACCCCTTTATCGTCCTTATATATACTCAGAGACTATATTCATTTTAAGTTACATAGATCAGGAATGGAAAAACTGTAATTTAGTGCTCGTTTGTCTGTTTTTAAGCTATGCTTCTGGGTTACGAAGCCATTTGGTCTCTGAAACAGATAAACTAAGATTAATACAAATAGCAAAACTAACATTACAAAGTTTACAGGACTTCAATTACTGGTCCCAGACCTGTTACTCATAATTTCTTTCCATGATGGTAAAAAAGAAGAGTTAATATGTCTTCTGCTGTTTTAGGAACTGAGTTTTTAGTCTTTTCCTCTCATGTTTTCATTTAGTCATAGAGAGGTATTTATTATCAAAGCAATATTGTAGAAAGTTTGGAAACATTGAAAATAGCCTAATCTCGGCACTGATAGATTGTGAGATATTTTTCATGGTTTTAGTCATTACGTATTTAAATTTTATTGTCATTACACTTAACATGAGAATTATTTGTTTATCTTCATGGGAAAGTATGTAGGAAACTTTATACATGAATAATAGACAGGGCACTTTTTAAAAAGATACAGTCCACTAAGCATAATGGCTCATGCCTGCAATCCCAGCTACTCAGAAAACTAAGGAAGGAGGATCTCAAGTTTGAGGCCAGCCTGGGCACTTTAGCGACAAGCCTATCTCAAAATAAAAATAAAAACATTTGGTAATGTTCCCCAGGGGTAGAGTACTCTGCGGAGAACGTCATTTCCTTTTCCCCCAATTTCTAAGGAAGCAGCATTTAAAAAAAAAATCTACCAAATCCTGCCAGGCATGTGGTGCAGGCCTATAACTCCAGCACTTGAGAGGGATTCAAGGCCAGCCTGGGCTACATAGTAAGACCTTGTCTCAAAAAATACATACATACATACATACATAAATACATACTACCAAATCAAAATGGATTTATTATACAAAGTTTAGGAATATACAGAAAACCAGACATAAACTTTGCTAGCTTTACAATGCATTGGCAGCCCTTTTTAATATAAAAATTTCTTCAGTCAGTAGGCTGCATTTAGCTTCTTACATAATCCAAACTTGGCCACTTACTACTTCTATGTGCTAGCATAGAATACAGTGGCACCTTGGTTCATGAATTTAATTCTTTCCACAATTCAGGGTGCAAATCACATTGGATAAGAACCAAATCAAATGCAATGGTTAGGTTTACTGTTGATCTTACAGGGAAATTTTATTAGGTTCTTGTCCAATTTGGTTTACAACCAGAATCATTAAAAGAATTAAGTTTGTGAAGTGAGGCACCACTGTATTGAATTTAATAATGCTTCTGAAAGTGATAATGTTTACACATCAGAGTGATACTGTGTGGTATTTTGTGTATATGAGGCACATAGTACCTTGTACATATCTGTTGTCATTCTGTATGTCTTTCTATACATACCGCATGTGTATAAATAAATGTAGCCTTATATTTATAGTGCATGCATTTGTATCTGAATATACATAATCTTTTACCATATAGTATTGATATAGTTTATAAAATTTTTAATGTTTATGCCATGATTTTGTCATGGTGCAGTAGATACCACTATTCTCCCGCTGTTAAATTTTATTTGAGATGGGACTGGATGCTGTTTCTCAGGCTGGCCTGAACCTGCTGGGTTCAATACATACCAGATAGTTTGTATTAGAGGTGCAGAGTGCCATGCCGAGCTGCTTAACTTTTTTTCCCACTTGGTACTGGGAATTGAACTGAAGGCTTTCACATTCAGCTATATAGCCACACTGTTTTATTTTATTTTACTTTATGGTGAGAGTCTCACTAAATTTCTGAGATGTCCAGCCTGGTTTCAAACTTGGAACCTTCCTTCAGACTTGGAATCTGAGCTTCTCAGAGTGCAGAGATGATAGGCATGCACCACCAACAGTTGCTTAACGGTTTTGGGGGTTTGTTTGTTTATTTGTTGGTCTTTTTGAGAGTGCAGTTCAGTGGCCTTGAACTCACTAAGTACCCCAGACTGGCCTTGAACTCACTGAGATCCTTCTGCCTTAGCCTCCTGAGTGCTGGGATTATAGGTGTGTGCCACCACACCCAGCCATGCTTAATTTTTTAAAGAGGTTTTTCTGGCATTTTCTGTTAAAACATAACACTTGATGCAGCTGCTACATTCTATAGACTTAAATTATTTCTTTAGATTCCTAGTGAAGTTATTGGCCAGTTTCTTTTAGTTAGAACTGTGGGTGTGTGTGTGGTGTCCCGAAAAGCTAATGTGAATAGCCATTTGAAGTGTCCCTAGAACCTGATCCCTCCAAAGCATTAGTCTCTCTCTCTCTCTCTTTCTCCCCCCCCCCATTGTTGTTGTTAAGATAATTGAATAAAACTGGCCCATGTTGAGAGAAAATACTGAAGTTTATTTGGACTATTTTGACTTTAAAAATGTGTAATTTAATTTACTATCTTTGAGCCTTCCCACAATGTTCCCTTTTACAGAAGAGTCCATATTCTTCTGTTCTTCACCAGTAATTCTATCCATACTTCAGTGTCCTTTCCACTGTCAAAGTCCTGCCATACAAATCCCAATGCAGTATTACCTTCTGCTTCCCCAGGACTTGGTTCCCGCTACATGTGTTATTCATCTTTCTGTTTTATTTCATTGAATAACAGGTTTTTCTTTTGATCTCCTTCAAAGACTCTGCCCTCCACTGTCTTCTGTCTAAGGAAAGGGCTTTGGTTGAATTGTTATTAAGTGGCATAAAGATATCCTTTGAGGATCCCAAACATAAGCGTATCAAGGAGCAAAGTGATACCCACAGCTGTCTAATTGCATTAACAATAAAATTGAGAGACAAAAGGCCATGGAGTTTGAGTTTTCAAAATTGTAACTTTACTCTCTTTTTTGGTACTGTTCCATTTGGCAAGAAAGCCTTACCTTTGCAATTACAGAAAGATATGGAAGTGCTGAGCATTGTAGGGCCTCTATCTCTCTCTCTGATAAGCCAAGATCTATGCTTGACAATTGTTATCTTTTGTGTAAACTATACAGAGCACAGATACATGCCGCCTCATGGCCTTTTTATCAGTATGTGTGAATTAAAATTCTGTTTTCCACTATTTCTTCAATTTTTAAGTTATGAGTGTCATGCTTGTGATAAAAATCCAAATAATACCAGGATACACAGAGTAAAACCTAAAAGTCCTCCTTTATACTCCTAACATTCCTAATTTTTTTGTCAGTGGTAAAAGAGCTTAATTTCAAGTATTTTTTCTTTTCTTTTCTTTTCTTTTCTTTTTCCTTTCCCTCCCTTCTTCCTTCCATCCCTCCCTTTCTTCCTTCTGGCAGTAGACTGAACTCTGGACCTTCACATTGAGCTATATTCCTAGTCTTTAAATTTTTTTATTTTTATTTTTTTTTAAATTTTATTTAAAGAGAAAAAAAAAACAAAATAAAGGGTAGCAACAATATAGAATTCCAAGGAAAAAGGAAAAGAACAACAACAAAAAAACTAAGAAATTATTACTTGACAAATTACATACTAACTTCTTGGAAATAGTTGTTCAAATTACAAAGTTAAAACATATAAAGTAGACATTCAAACAGTGAGACTATTAACAGTTCTGCTCCACAATCTGACAAAAACAGCAATATGGTCATCTATCTTACCCACTCAAATATACATGCAATTATATCAAAAGGGTAAAATTAAACACAACAAAACAGAACAAAGCGGATCACAAGAAAGCAATATAAGAGACATAAATTTCAAAACTAGACAATCGGAGATACTCACTTGCTATCATATTGACTCTTGCTTTCCTCCAAATAGTTGTCCATATTGTCACATACAGGGAATTCACATGCAACAACATAGTATGGAATTGATCTGAGCAGGATGAGGAAGGCATTTCAGGTCTTCAAGACCAGACAATAGGGAACCAAGAATGGCTGTTATAGTGTCTCTCATTCTCCTCAAAACAGCTGTCCATACCTTCATGTGTGTTGAACTTAAACAAAACAAAACAAGCTAAAATCACTTTGAACAAAGCATGATAGTTTTGCTGGATTTCACATCATGATATTATGGAATCAGCACTGGGTACTGTAGTCTCCTTTTCTTCCAAGTTATTGTTCATTTCAACATGTGTTATATAGTTGGTTCTCGTAAACTGTTTATAAGCTCTACACATGCATGACTCTCTACATATATATCCTTTCTGTATTAGAGGGGAAAAACAGAACAAAGCAAGACAAAACAAAATAATTCCTAGAAAAGCATGAAGCAAAAAGTCATATAAAACCATACAAGGTGATCTACAATGGTTACCATGGTGTCTCAGCAGAGTATAACAACATTAATAAAAATGAAGCATTGGAGATATTATAAGACTTCAAAAGCAAGTAATAATCAAACCAGACTAGGTATCTTAGTGAATCTTGTCATCTGCAGTGTAGTTGCCTATACTCTTAGATTTGATATTATCAATCATAACAGATAAAATCAGTCAATACAAAACAGCAATCTAACAAACCAGATTCAAATAAGATCAGTTGTAATAGGACAGTATAAGTTATACAGGGCTTCAGGTTAAGTTGATAGGAAATTAAGGATGATTACCATAATATGTCCTCTTATTTTTGGGATAGCTGACCATGTCCTCAAGTTTAGTGTAAGTAGACAAACTGAAACAGCATGTAATCCATCTAAGCAGAGTGATGAGAATAGTGTAGATTTTAAATCTCATTAACCCCATTAACAATATCCTCTGCCTTCCTTTTTTAGATAATTCCTCCCCTTTCATTCCCATAGGGTGCACTGCTTATTTTGGGTCCCACTGCCTCCCTATATAGAGTCTCTCAATGGACCCTATCTCCTGATCTACTCTGCCTGTGTTTCTCTCTGTTAATATTTAAGGCCATCTATACTAGACATTACAGACAATCTTCTCTGCCTTATTTCTGCTATTCTGTTTTTCTGCCATTGGTTGTCTATTTTTCTGTTCTTTCTGCCACTGTTCCTGAAATGCTCGTATTCTTGTTCTCTCTCTCTAAAATGTCCTTCAGTATTTTTTTGTAGGGTTGGATTGGTGGTCACAAATTCTCCCAGTTCCTCTTTGTCATGGAAGCATCTTGTTTCTCCATTAATTTCTAGAGAGAGTTTTGCAAGATTGATGTAAATCTGGGCTGGAGGTTGTTCTCTTTCAGGGCTTGAATTACTTCACTCCAAGCTCTTCTTGACTTGATGGTCTGTGTCGAGAAGACTGCTGTGACTTTGATGGGTTTTCCTTTATAGGTGATCTGTTTTTTTGCTCTGATGGCTTTTAATATTCTGTTCTTATATTGAATTTCTGGGATCTTGATTATTATGTGTCTGGGTATAGCTCTGTTTTGGTTGTAGGTGGCTGGAGTTCTGTATACTTCATACATCTGCATATCATTTCCTTTTTCTATGTTTGGGAAATTTTCCTTAATAATTTCTGTGAATAGCCTTTGCAGTTCCTCTGTTTTGACTCCTGCTTCTTCATTCACTTGCTTGATTCTTAAGTTATAGATCCTCTTGTCGTCCTCTAGCCTTTGTATTGTTACTGCCTGCTCCCTTGTTAGTTTTAAGAGATCTTCCCTTTCATGATCACACATTGCAAGCCTGTGTTCAATTTTTGATAGTCTATCTTTGGTTTCTTTTAAGCCGTTTTGCCAACTTTCTATGGAGTCTTTAGTTTGCTGGTAATCTCTTTGAATCTGCTTCATGAATTCTAAGTTTGCTTTATATTCTTCATTGAACACTTCTCTCCTGTGTTCCTCCATTCTGTCTGTTTCCTTCTGTCTGTTTTTTCTTGAGAGATGCCCAGCCTTTCTTTTATTAATCTACTTAACTCTTGTTTAATTTGAATTAATGTTTCAGTTTTGATCTCGTTTACGAGGTCCCGAAGATATCTCTTTATGTCTGCTGATACTGTGTTTGATGTTGCATGTTTGCTGCCCTCAATGTCTTTTTTATTTACCTCTCCTGGATCAGTACGCCCAGGGTTGGGGGCTGGGGTTTTTTTCTTATTTCTCTCTCTCATCATGTTTTGGGTTCCTTCCATACAAGTGCATAGTGCAATTCCCAGGCCCTTTTCTTGTTGGTTAGGGCTCTTCTAGAGTACACAGGCTAGGGGCTTCTGCCCTCTGCAGTCCACTATCAGAGATTAAAGTTCAAACAAGGGCAGTGTGTTCTGGCTCCTCCCCTCCAGGGCAGTCAACCTTGCAGGCCTTCACTGTGTCAGTGTGCGCCGTGCTCAGGGAATTGATTTGTGGCGACCCACTGGGTCACAGCTAGGGACATGGCCCAGTCCAGGCAGATCCCACCAATCCACTCAGCGAGGGGAGCAACCAACTGAAGCCACTTCCTTATGGAGTTAGGGCTGTCCTGCCCAAATCCAACACGTCGTCTAGTTGGTTGCCTCTTTCCCATGGGAGGGTCTTATTCCCATCACTCACCACATGTTGATGCCGGTCCCTGCAAACTGCTGGGCTCCCCGACCTCTAACCTCAGCATGGCTGTGGTGAATTCACAGTGCCTCTGGGTGGGTCGTGTGTAGGGCCGGTTCCGGGTGAGCTGCGTGCAGGGCTGTTCAGCTCCACACTTGGAGCTGCTCAAGCCAGTCGCATCGGCGCAGTTTGGTGGGTCAGGTGGGTCTCAGGCAGGAATTCAGGTGGCTCGCAAGAGCGCCATGTTTGCCGATCCTAGCTTTTCTAATGGTAGCCCCAGGACCTCATATTTAAGCTGTTTTTTTTTCACTTTAGTTTCTTCCTGGGTTGAGAGAGTCCATCTCCCTCTGTTTGGGTCTCTCCAGGGTGTTCTATTCTGGCATTTGAGCTGTCGCTCTTCAGAGAGGATCACTATCCTACTACCTACTGGTCCACCATCTTTGGAAACCTATTTTTATTTTTTATATTTTTAATTTTTGTCTTGAGAGAGTGTTTTGCTGTGCATTTCAGGCTAGCCTTGAATTTACTATGTAGCCCAGGCTGGCCTCAGAGTTGCAGGGATCTTTCTGCCTCAGCTGCCCAAGTGCTAGCATTACACCACAGCCAACTCCCAGTCTTTTTTAATGGTTTAAATTTTGAGACAGGGTTGCCCAGGCTGGGCTGAAACTTGAAATCCTTCTGCTTCAGTATCTCAGAGTGCTGGGATTATAGGCATCCATCACCATGTGTACCTTCATTCTGATTTCTGTATATTATCATTTACCTGTCAATCTGAATTTTTTTTTGGAGACAATGTCTGGCTCTGTAGTCCAGACTGGCTTCAAACTCACTGTATAGCCCATCCTGGCTTTGAACTTGCAGTGACACTCCTGCCTCAGCTTTCTTAATGCTGAGATCACACGTGTGCACCACCACATGAGGCTTAATTGAATTTTTTTATTTTTTGTACCGGTGATCGAACTCACAACTTCACGCTTACCAGGCAGGTGCTTAGGCCACTGAGCCAAGTCCCTGGCCCCCTATCTTTATTTTTAAAAGCACAGCTGGGATATAATTGTATGTATAGTGACTTGCCTTTTATTTAACAGTGTATGTTGGAGAGGCATGTCAGTACATGTTGATTTTCCCTCTTTTAAATTTTGTATGCAAAACTCTGAATATATGCATTGGCAAAATAGAAAAATGTAAAGCATGTGTAAGGTAATTATTTTACATCATGATGGGATAGCCACAGTGATGCACACACTCTTACCCTTGACTTGTTTGTATGAATTTCTATGAATACACTTTATGTTAACTTCTTTTAACTCTTGAAATATAAATAAGCATTTTCTTCCAGTTGCTTGGCACATAGCTGCACTCTGTACTATCTGTAAAATGAATGAATGATCCACGGGCTTGTGGAAGAATGTTCTGTATTGAAAAACAAGTTTTAGTAATGAATACAATGTCTCTACCTGTGATGTTTTCTGTATGATATCTCAGATTGTCTGTTATTAGGTTTTCATTCTCTGGCATTTAATATCTGGTTTATTTTGAGGTGTGAGGGCGGCGGGGGACGGGTTGAGATCACCCTCAGGCAAATATTCTAACACTGAGCTACATCACTAGCCCTGAGAATTTAATACCTTTTTGGGGGGCTTTTTTTGTTTGTTTGTTTGTTTTTTGTACCAGGAATCACTCTCAGAACCTTGTGCTTCCTAGGCAGGTGCTGTGTCACTGAACTATATCCTTGGCCCAGAGTTTAATATCTTTATTAAAGATACTTAATATTTTTTTCTGCTTTTGTTTACTATCTCTTTGTTGCCTCATTCCCTGTATATTATTTTTGAAAACTTTGTTACAAGCTGAATTCTTTTCTTTTTAGCATCCAGTTTTAGATGAACCAATAGCAGAAGCTGTCTGTATTATAGCTGATATGGATAAATGGACTGTCCAAGTGGCCAGCAGCCAGAGACGAGTGACAGATAATAAGTTGGGAAAGGAAGTGTTGGTGTCCAGTCTTGTTTCCAACCTACTTCATTCCACTCTTCAGCTTTATAAGCATAACTTGTCTCCAAATTTTGTAAGTATATGTAAGGTTTAAATTACTTCAAGCATTCTGATAGGTAAAGCCTACTGTATATGTGTATATAGAATAACACTGCTAGCTTCATCACTTTTCTTTGAAAGAACATGTTTTGAACTAAGTATTTGTTGTGCATCTTCAATCCCCAGTGTGATTGCATTTGGAGATGGGATATTTGGGAGGTAATTTATGTTAGACTAAGTCTTAAATGTGGGGCCTGCATAATAAGACTGTGGCCTAATAAGGAACAGAGAGTGAGACCATTCTATCTCCACCCTATGAGGACACAACATGAATGCAGCCATCCATCTGGCAGGAAGAGAGCCTTAGAATCCAACAGTATTTGCACCTTGGTCTTGAACTTCCAGCTTCTAGAACTCTGGGACAATAAATCTCTGTTGTTGAAGCTAGTCCATCTTGGTATCATGTCCCACTAAGCTAAGACTGAAAACAGTGTGTACATATCTATATACTCTGCTTCCAGCACCCAGGACTTTTGACCATTTTTAGTGTAGTCTTGCAGCATTTCTAAGCTTTATGTAGAATACCAGGGCATACTGAACCCTCACTATCATGTCAAGAGTTTGGATGGTCCATCTGTAATACTGATAATGTCTTCTAAATGACATCATTTGAACTTTGAGGATTCTTTTCTCTTAGAATTATAAAATGGCATAGTTGAAAAACTCTGTGAGTCAATATTATAAAGTCTTATCTATGACAAACCCATACTTCCTGGTGAAAGATTGAAAGCTTTCCCTAAGATAAAGAACAAGACCACTTCTATTCAGCATGGTACTTGAAGTCCTGGCGAGGGGAATTAATTAGACTAGGAGAAGAAACAAATAACTTCAAAGTGGAGAGAAATAAAATTATCTGTTTGCAGATGATAGGATCTTACATGTAGAAAACATAGATTGCACAAAAGCTTCTGGAGCTAATACACTAATTTAGCAAATCTGTAGGATATAAGATCTAGAAAAGTAAATTGTATTCCTATATACAAGGAGTGAACCATCCAAAAATTTTAAGGAAATAATTCCACTTACAATAGCGTGAAAAAAAAAACAAATTACTTGGAAAAGCAGGATGTTGTGGTGCATTCCTGTAATCCCAGCACTCTAGGAGACTGAGGCAGAAAGATTATAAGTTGGATCTCAACCTGAGCAGTTTAATGACTTAGGAAGACCCTGTCTCAAAGAAAGAAGGGGTTAGGGAGAGAAAGGAAGAATGAAAGAAAGAAAAGAAAGAGGAGTGGGAGAGGGATGTAGCTTTGTGTAAAGGCCCTGAGTCTAATGCTGCAAATAAACTAGAAACAAAAGAATAAATTAATTATACATAAATTTAGTTAAGGAGGCAAAGGACTTGTAAACTAAAACCTCTAAAATATTACTAAAAGAAATTAAAGATAAACATAAATGGAAATACATCTCATGTTCATGAATTGAAAGACCATAGTTAGGATGAAATTAGTATTTAAAGTGCAGGTTGAATGCATTCCCTATCAATAGCCCAATTATGTTTTTTTTCAGAAACAGAAAAACCCATCTTAAAAGTCCAAAGGAAAAACAAAGCTGGAAGTTTCACATACTCAACTGTAATTTCCAGCCCAGCTTAGGGCAATTTAGCAAGATCCTGTGTCAAAATGAAAAATAAAAAGAAAGTCCTGGGAGTATAGCTCAGTTTGAGGACTCTGGGTTCAGTCCCCAGTATTAGTAGGAGGAAAGGCAGAATAGACAGCCCCAAAATAAACTCTTATATATAAGGTTAACTGACTTTATCAGGGGTGCCAAGACCATTCAACAGAGAAAAAATTTTCAACAAAAAAATGTATATAAAAATGAACTCAAAACAGGTCAGAGAACCAGACTTAAGGATAAAGTGTAAAACTTTTGCAAGAAAACACAGAGGAGGATAATGTTCTTGACATTTTAATGAAAATGATCTCTTAGATGTAACAGCCAAAGCCTAGGTAACAAAGCAAAAAACAGATGAATTGGACTTCTTCAAAATTAAAAACTTTTATTGTCAATGAAGTGAAAAAGCTATCCAGAATATATGAGAAAAGATTTGTAAATAGTATGTCTGGAAAGGGATTGATAGCTAGAATATAGTCATGTGCTGCAGATAGTATTTTAGGGAATGACGGACATATCCGTGTGGGTCCATAAAATTATGATGGAGGTGGAAGATTCCTATTGCCTAGTGATGTAGTCATCTTAAAAAATCATAGTGCAGTGCTTTACTCACTTTTGTAGTAACACTGATATAAATAAAACTTGTGCTACCAATTAGATGAAAGTGTATAGCACATACAGTATGTATAGTTACACTTACTAGTAAGGGTAAATGACTATCTTGCAGGCTTGTATATTTACTATACTGTTTATTTATTTATTTTTTGAGACAAGTGTCTCGTTGAATAGTTGAGGTTAGCCTTGAACTCAGTATAGCCCAGAATGGCATCCAACTCATGGTAATCCTCCTGCCTCAGCCTCCCAAGTGCTGGGATTACAGGCATGTGCCACCATGCCCAGCCAGTATCATTGTTTTAAAGTGTACTCCTTGTTTTAAAAAGTTTGCTGTAAAATGATGCCATGCTGATAGCAGCATTATATTTACTTATTCTTTGATTATATCAAAAGGCCTTATCAAGTGATTGACCTATGCTAGTGATAGTGAACCTTTTAGAGACCAAGTACCCAAACAGCAACTCAAAACCTACTTATTTATTACAAAGTGCCAACATTACAGTTAATCCTGAATACTGAGGTTTTAATTTAGAAAAAAAGCAATTGTTATCTGATGTTTGGCTGCTGGGCAACTTGGCTTGCTTGCTGACAGAGGGTTCTGCATGCCCACCGTGGCTCACATGCCATAGGTTCACCACCAGTGACCTATATTGTGCAGTCATGAAATCACTTAAAGATCCTCTTAAGATATGTTCCTGTTGTTAAGTGATGCGTAATTGTATATGAAGAGTTACAACTAAACAAAAGCAAATGGTAGAATTTAAAAACGGGCAAAGCAGGCCAGGCGTGGTGGTGCATACCTGTAATTCCAGCACTCAGGAGGCTGAGGCAGGAGGATTGTTGCATGTTTAAGACCAGCCTGGGCTACAGAGTAAGCTCAAGGCCAGCCTGAACTGCATATTGAGACCCTGTCTCAAGACCCCCCCCCAAAATGGGTAAAGCACTTGAATAGACTTTATATTAAAGAAAATACACTGATGACCAATAAACACATCAAAATACATCCAGCATCATTAGTCAGAGAACTGCAGATAAAACCACAATAAGATGCCAGTTCATGCTTAGCAAACAAATGGATAAACAAAATGTAGTATAATGCATATGATGCAATATCCCACCATAAAAAAGAATAAAATACATAGTACAACATGGACTGACCTCAAAAGAATCTCGCCTGGCATGTGCAGGGTGCTGAGTTTGGTTCCTGGTACCCACCCCGTCCTCACAATCCTAAGTACAATAAACCACGCATAAAGCACAAATATTATATAATCTTATTTGTAGGAAAAATTGAGCAAATTCATACAGACAAAAAAATGAATAATGATTACTGGTGACTAGTGGATGAGCAAGAAAAGAATGAGTTACTGTGTAATGAGTTCACAATTTTATGTTTTGGATAAGAAAAATTTCTACAACTGGATGGTAATGAAGGTTACACAACATTGTGAATGCTCTTAATGCCATGGAGTTTAAAGTAATATGGTAAACTGCAGTAAATTTTATATGTGTATATATGTGCATATTCTGTAGTTACCATTTTATTAAAGCATTTTCAGCCTAATGAAGCATTATGGAAAAATACCATAAAACAATAAATGAGCTAAGCAATCCATTCAGTTGTGCTTTAACAGTCACAAAGTAAGTTTACATTAGGAGCTTAACTGACTTTCATTGGAAGGGAATATTCTCTGGAAGAATTTAGTGTTTTAACACCTAATATAGCATCAATTTATATGAAAAATTACCTATTTGAGTTAGACCGAGCAAATTAGTTGACAATAAATATACATGTTCCAATTATTTTATATTTACTGTTTCATGGTACTGGTTGTGAACTACTGCAGCCTGGTTTTTTCCTTCCACAGAATACTGTATAGTCCTGCCTAATGTAAATATATTTGAGCAAATAAATTTAAATATTACATTTATCAAACTTGGAGTAGAAACATTTTTAAAAAGTTTTGAAAATTATGATTGGTGACGATTGCACATTTTGAACGTACTTAATGCCACTGACCTACACATTTTCAAATGATTAGAGTGATCTGGGTACAATGGTACATGCTGTATTCTCAGTCTGGAAGGCAGAGGCAGAACGATGGAAAATTCAAGCTCAACTCAGCAAGACATAGCAAGCAAGACACTGTCTCAAAATAAAAAAATAAAAAAGGGGCTGGGGAAAAATGGAAAATGGTAAAAGGTTAAAATGGTAAATCTTTAATGTATATTTTCTATAGTTAAAAAAATATACAAGCTAATCTTTGGTATGAACTAGAAACAAATTCACTCTCTTATTTTATCTAAAGCCACATATTTAATGTGCTCCAAATTTTAGTTCACATTGGAATAGCTAAATATATCAATTTTATGATTTAAAATTTGGTACTACTTGAAGAGTTGAAATGAGTTTTTTGATCTTGGTTCTTTCCTAACTGCAGTGTGTAATGCACCTTGAAGACCGATTACAGGAGCTGTACTTCAAGAGCAAGATGCTGTCCGAGTATCTGAGGGGGCAGATGCGTGTTCATGTCAAGGAGCTGGGAGTGGTTCTTGGGTATGTTCATGGCTTCTTTTCTGGCTTAACTTTCCTGTCATTCTGTCTCTAGGCAGAGTGTTCCTTAGAGTTGCCCTCTGTCCTATTTAAGTGACATTGCCTAATAGAAGCTGCACACATAATTTTGATTACTCTGTACCATACAAAAGCACATTTCCTGTTACTCACTAATCTTAAAGGCATCCCTTGTGCCATTACACATAGAACGTTGTGAGTTAGTCTGGATGAATTAAAAAATCTACATTTTTATCTTAGAAGAAGAAAAAGTATTCCTTCGTTATTTATTAAATGTTGTAAATCCATTATTCCAAGTGTCTGCCTTGCCTTTCAGATGAGCTGACTGGAGTAACAGCACCCTACAAGACAATATTTTCCCTGCATCTTATTACTCCTCAGCATTGATTATATATCATATCTGTGTCTACTCTGATATTATCTTTTGTTTTTTCATTTATTGAGACAAAGTCTCATTATATAGTCAAGGCTGACCTCAACCTTGCAGCAATCCCTGTGCCTCAGCTTTCTGAGTGCTAGGATTACAGATGTGCCCTACCACACTGAGTTTTTGCTGTTAATTTTTGAAAGAAAACAGTTATTCAAAATGCTAATGAGAAGTGGAATAGGAAGTTGATGGAATGCAAGAAAACAGTTATTCAAAATGCTAATGAGAAGTGGAACAGGAAGTTGATGGAATGCAAAGTATAGCCCTATTTCATATGATCTATTATCACTTTTCCTGTTCTCTCTTTTGTGCATGTATGAGTCATGTCTTGAAATGCTGCTTGGAAGAATTAAAATAGAATTTTTATCTGACTCAGCTCTTTTTTAGTGTGTGACATTGGGCATTAAACCATGGTCTTGTACATGGTAAGTGCTCTACTGAGCTACATCCTGAAGTCTTTTTTTCCTATTTAAATTTTTATTTTGAGACAAAGTCTTGCTAAGTTGCCTAGGCTGGCCTTGAACTTCTCATCTTTCTGCCTCAGCCTCCTGAGAGTAACTGGGATATATGTGTGTATTACCATGCCTGGCCCATTATATATTTTGTAGTTTATATTTCTTTGCTACTAAAAACAATGCTAGAATGAATAGCAATCTCTGATCATTGTAGGATAAATTCATGGAAGTAGAATTTTAGTGAAAGGGCCTGCATATTAAATTTTTATACATACTGATAAATGTTTTGATAGCTGATTCTGTACCAGGGATGAAACTCACAACTTCACACTTGCCAGGCAGGCACTTAACCCTGACAAGCTAAATCCCCAGCCCTGATAGTTGATTCTAAATGCCATCTCTTCCAGCACCAATACAAAGTTCCACAAGCTACTATTATCAGTCTTTTAAAATCTTAAAAACTTCTAGCTGAATAGTGACATCTGATTTTATTCAGATTATTCTAACTATATTGTAGTCTAAGAAACTTTCACTGTGTTCATTGAACATTTTTCTTTTTCCATAAATTATTTGTGGTAGGATGTCATACTGTAGAAACATTTTTAGCCAAAGAAATCTGCATATATGCTGTTATTTTATTATACTAGATGGTACAATCATACTTTGGTATTCAACTTCTTTGAAATTCATTGAATTTTGTACTTGATACACTTTGATGCAAACATTCTGTCCTGAACTCATAGTTTGTTGGCTACTTAATATGCAAACTTGAACTTGTCACTGTTGATTGCTCCATGACTTGCTACCCTTTCTAGCCAAAATTATTTATTTGGTACTTGATTCACCTTGTAGAGCCAATTAACGATGAGTACCAAGGTACTACTGTAATTTGCCTTGTCTAATATATGGTCCACCAACAGGTGAGTGAGATACTTTGCTGCATCCATGATTTTTGTTACCCTTGAGTTTGGAGGAGGAGGCATTCCTTTCTTTAAAATTCATGGTTTTAGGTTCTACTCACTAAAAAAATTCTTACCATTGTTATCTTTTTTTATGGCTAGGTTGACAACTACTGCGTATGACATTATAGGTAGTAATCATTGTCTGTAGGATTAATCTTCTGAGTATAGAAAGCTGAACTGAGTTTTCTTTGTTTCAGGATTGAATCCAGTGATCTTCCTCTTCTGGCTGCTGTAGCAAGCACTCACTCTCCATATGTTGCTCAGATACTCCTTTAAGGTTAATTTTGGTGGCAATTACAGAAATGAAGGAAGATGGCACCATATGCATTTATGGAGATTTTTTTCCCGTGTTAGACTTTCCTCTGAATGAGTCCATCTCCTGGGTATCCTGTATTGCATTGCATATTCTGTGTCTATTGGATGGTCTTTCTTAACTGGACTCCTGGGTAGCAGTAGATTTTTAACCACACAAAACTAAAGCAGCATAAACAACTGAGGGCATTTGAAAAACCAAAGTATAAAATTCTACAAAACATAAAATTCTACAGAAAGTTCTACAAATGAATAATAGGAAGGCAGTTCATATAATATCACAACTCATAATACCAAGAGGTGGCTCATTATTAAAAGGCTCAGAAATAGCCCTTTCATTAAGTTTTTAATTATTTCTAAGTTACAGATAATCTGTGAAACTTCAATTATTTGTATTTTGTTTTGCAATTCAAAACAGCTTATTTCTAGTTATTTCTCAGAGGTATTTTGAGTAGTCCATTAATTACAACAAACTGAGAATAATGAGTGACAATAATGTGTTGATGTTATCCCCCCAAGTGTACATATGTATCTATTTTTTTAAAGCAGAAGTAGAAATATAAGACTGCGAAACATGCCTTTTTAAAAACCATTTTCAACTAGTATTAATTGTACACAATGTTGAACTATTACTTTCTGGTGATTTTTCTCTTTCACACATTCTAAAATACACATGAAGCCAATCTTTTTTTAAGGGTGAGAAATATAGATTCCAAAAATAAGAATACTACTTTATAGTATTTGTTTTATAAGTATGAACTAATTCTTATAAATGTTAATATTTACATATTCAATAAATGAATAAATGAAAATGAGGATTAAAAATGAACCCAAAGCATTGGCAAAAATATTTTCTTTAAAAGTGCTCAGGTAGCCAAAGCCCCTGGTCATATCAGCCCTTCTGGAACCCACAGGAGCAAAACATTTGTTTCATTGCTTAATAATACTCAGTTTACATAACACTTTTAAAATTGTTTTCTGTAAGAGCTTTTCTGTAAGAGCTTTTCCTTTCCAAAAGCTGTTTTTTTTCCTAAGACTTTTCAATTGTTACTGCTTTTGTAAATAGTGTAGAATGTTGCTTTTAAGTAAGGCTAATAAGGAACCAAACTCTCCTGTAAGTAATGTAAATAGAAAGATGGGTAGATAAAGTTTTCAATATGCTCTACTACCTCAGTTTACTTGAAAACACTGCATTATAGTTTTTCCTTTGCTTATCTGGTCTGATATATTTAATGCTAGGAGTAAAGTTAATTCCTGCTTTCATTTACTATTTTCATCATATTTGATTAGCTTAAAAAACCACTTAGTCACTATATTTGCTAAATAACTCACCCATTCTTGTTATTTAATTTTTTCTTAAGTGATGGATGATTTATATGGTTTGTTTAGTCTTTGACATTGAATTTAGAGCTTTGGGCCATATTTTGCTTTGCTATTTGTGTTTATTCAGGAGATTTTGAACTAGAAAGAGAAAAGGGTGGTTTCAGTGGAATGTAAATCTGAAATGAGTGTATCTGACATTTACTTGGCCCATGTCCTATTAGCTGGTTAGTTCCTGAGTCTCCCATGGATGACTTGCTGCCAAAGAGTGTTTATGGACAGATTTTCTTAATTTAATGTTATTATTCCATTCATGAACAAAATTCTTTTGTCTTTTTTTGGAATTCAACAAATTGATCTCTTTGGCAGAATTCAGAATCTAGAAAAGTTGTTGTATGGGCCATTGTACATTATTTTTGACTGTGGCTCAACATAATATGTAACAGATAGATAATAACTATGTTTGGGTGTTTTCTCCATCAGACTATTCTCAGTCCTATTTGAAATGTCTAATAAATTACTCTTTAATAATTCTAGTCTTCAGTAAGTGATGGCTCATGCTACTGTTATTCTTAAAACTAATCTGTGCTGAGATGGAAAAGACATACAGTTTCTTAAAGAATCATTAATCCTTATAGGATTCCTGAGTTTTATAATTCTTATCCTTTCTATAGTTTCTTGTCCCTTCATCATAATCGCTCTTTTGTTACACAAAGCCCAAGGAATGAGCTGCTATTACTCCATTAAAGTATGGTCATTGTGATGAACAGGATGAAGAATTTTGGTCTGTTCAAAGTAATTTTTTCAAATTCTTATGGTACAAGTATCTATTACATATTGAAACATCTGTTGCAACAGCAAGTGAAGAAAGGGATCTTTTATATTACATAATGAAAACTAATTTCTCTGTGCATATATACTAATCGTTTTTTCCTGGCATTTATTAATGTCTTAATTTTATTAAGTTTGAAAATACTAAGTGCAATAAACCTACTAGCACAGATTTTATTTTGTTGCAGTTGGCATACACTGAGGATGATTACTAAAAAAAAATGAGATTTTACATAATACTTACTTCTGGTAGATGTCTTATAAGAATATTTGCTTTCTCTAAGTTATTTAGATGGTGGATATATAAAATGTACATATTTGTTCTTGGTTCTGAATACATTTCTCAAATGTACACCTGTATTATAACCTCCCAATTCCAGGGGAAATTTGTGCAATAAACACACATGTCAATTTGATGCATGACTTTGCTTTTTTTTTTTTTTTAATGTTAATAAGGTCTGTGTAACATTATGGATTCCTGATATTAGACCATCTGGATTCTTATCGCAAGTTGGCACTTTGGGCATGAGACGTTTCCATACTGGTAGAATTTGCTTCATGAGGTTGTGAAAATGGAGTAAAATAATGAATGTCAAGAATTTAGTTTAGGCTGGGTGTGGTGGTACACACCTGTAATCCAGCACTCAGGCTGAGGCAGGAGGATCTCAGTGCAAGGCCAGCCTACACTACATTGTAAGATAAAAAACCAACCAACCAACCAACAAACAAAAGAATTTAGCTTAATGCTAGCACACCCCAAGTACTTAATAACTTTTTGGCTGCTCCTGTTACTAGGTCATCTATCTGTTCTTGCCCCAGTGGGTCTCACATCTCATGAAACAATTTTTAAATATGTTCTTATGAATAAAAACAAAATTTACACTAGTATATCTGACCATTTTCACAATGTTAAAATGAAAATTCCTTTAAATACAGACTGAAACCAGGCAACTAAAACCTAGACAAGCTACTTAAAAACCATTAAAAACATTGTATGCAATACAAATTACTGTAGTTTTTAAACAAAAATTGGTTGACTGGTTTAGGTTCTAATCTTGGTTTGCTGGTTGAGCTGCACATGACTGAACCAGTGCGTCCGCTTATCCTACAGCCAGAGTTTGTATTTATCCTTAGTGTCTGCTAGGCAGCAGTAACTCAGCCTCCAGCAGGCTTGTTGGGAAGCTGTTTTCCTGAGGCTTAGCTGGGCACTCAGGCCTGAAGGCAGGTCTAGACCAGAAGCTTTTTGGAGTACCTGTTTCCATATTACAAGTTAACATTTTTACGTTTAACTACTAAAGAGAGTAAGTGTGCTGTTTTAAAACAGGAATTGTCAAATATCTGTGAAGGAATCATTAGTTTAAAAGCTGCTCACACATAAAAAAAAACCTTGAGAAATCTTGCAACATCTCTGAGATCAGGAGGACTGATTTTGCTAATGAGAAACTTAAAAGTACAAAAAATATAACACAATTTCCTGAGGAGATGGTCTTTCCTATGTAGTCCATCTCATCTCAGATTAGTTTCCCAGCTAGCTGGAGTGACACAGGTAAAGATATCCAAGATTTCTTTATTTGTCTTTGACAATGTGAAAGTTGTGGGGTAGTAATTGAGATCAAACCTGAGCTGTAATTCTCCTAGAGACTGGGAAATTGTATCTCTGTGTGGGAAAGGCTTAGGCAGGTAGATGAGGAGTGAAGGGAATATATAGTACTTCCTATCACTGCTCAGTTATGCAGATTATAGGCTTAGCCACCTGGTATGACTTGTGTCTCTGTCTCCCCAAAGCCTCATGTGCTCATAGGTGGGGCTTTTCAGAGCTGATTGGGTTCAGGGTATGTGGACTTGAAATAAAGGTATGTGATCAGTAAATTAGTTCAGTGATTGATTTAACAGTTCTGGGTGTGGATAATAGGAAGCCCCACCCTGGGTGTGGGTGGCACCACCCAGAAGGCTTGTAGCCTGGACAGAAAGGCAAGCTTGCTACTTGTGGCCTCCTTCCTGATTTACCATGGACTGTTCTCTCTGATGCTACCTCTGCCCTGCTGCCTTGCCACGCTACCTTGGAGGCAGACAGCTATGGACTAAAACCTCTACAAACTGTGAACTGAAACAAACCTTTCCTTCTCTAACCTGTGGGTGTTTCAGGTATTTTGTCCCAGCAACCAGAATAGTAACTAATACTATCTTTGCTCTAGATTTAAGATTTGAGAATTCCCTAAAACACAATCAGTTCAAAACAGATTTGCAACCATTATGTGCTCAAATTCATGTTATTAATAAAGGGATATTACTTTCCTAAATTGTCTCTGTTGATGAAATGTGAAAATACAAGGAAGGTGTTACTTCCTCAGTAAACTTGTGGTAGCACTCTGTTGAGACACATGTGGTACAATAATTGCCAGTTAATATCCTCTACTGTGTTGCACAGGCTGGAGTTACAATGGGTCATAGTAGTCCACAACCTGAGTTACAGTGCTTCTCAAACCTGGTTGCATTTTCGAAACACCTGGCTAGCTGGGATACATGTACTGTGTGTGTGCATATGTGTATACACATACTTTTTCCCCTTGGTACGGGGGGACGGGTGTCCAATCTAAGGCCTAGGACATGGTAAAGCCAAATGAAATACTAATTTTCTGACTTTCCACCAAGAGAATCTGATTCAATGATAATAACTGACCTTCTAGATTTAGGGCAGAAAATACTCTTTATTTTCTCACTCGTAGTGACTTGATCTTGAGCATACTCCACATCTCAATTACCTACTTTATTCTGGGTGGTATTGAAACCAGAGCTATATTCCCAGTGCTTTTGCTAATTTTCAGTTATTCTGGAAAGATGACCATAAGATAATGACTTCATTCAGTTAACAAGCATTCAGTTTTGTACAATGCAGCAGGTATCTAGCCAGATACCTTTCGTCACCACTCGAAAGCAGTCAACCATGTGTGTCCATTTGTGCATCTGTCTTTCCCTTCCTCTTCCTCCTCCATTTCTCTATTTTATCTTTCTAGCTTACTTGCTAGGTAGTTTACTTGTTTTGAGATGGGTTGTGCTCTTTTGCCCAGGCTGGTCTGCAGTTCCTGGGCCCAAGTGATTCTCTTCTCAGTCTCCCAAGTAGTTGGGATTATAGGTGCACACCACCGCAAACAATTTCAGGTGCCTATCGCCCTATCAGTGAAATTTCCTAGCAGTTTATTCAGCAAGTATTTATTGAGCACAAGTTATATGCTAGGCATAAATTTGGGTGCCATGGATATAACACAAAAATTATTTTTTCTATTCTCATGGAGTTTACATAGTTCCCCTCTAGTGGAGGACAGCTCATATATAATATGGTATCATGTTGTAAGTGTAATAAGGAAAACTAAAGGTGTTAACTGTTTTTAAAGTTACGGTTTGTATCTGGATTTCCCCCGAAAGGCTCATGTGGTCATGGAGGTGGGTGGGGGGCATTCAGAAGTGGCTGAATCTAGAGTTTGTGATGGGTTCATTGTTTAGTGCTCCGATTGGGGGTGTGAGTGCTACAATTGCCCTAGAGTGGGTGTCCTGCATACAATATAAGGGATAGAAAAGAGGCTTGCCCCTCCCTTTTGCACTTCCTGCTTTTTGTGTATCCTACCTCTCAAGCCACCAAGAACTGCTACTTTTCTGCCATGTGTCACCCTACCTTGGAGTCAGCCCGTTATAGACTGAAACCTCTACAAACTGAGCTAAATAAACTTTTTCTCCCTTAACTTTGGGTATCAGTTATCTTTTCTCAGTGAGAAAAGTAACTAATATGTTTTTGTTTTCCTGTTCAAACCATTATTTTTTTTCTTTACAAGTCAGTATGAGTTAACCCTGTTCCGTTCCTCTGATGATGGCTTTAGACACTTCACTGCTTCTCACCTTGTTCAGTATACAAGAGCATAATACAAGATAGCAAAATACAAAGTAAATTTGGAAAATGCACTTATGGTTAATGGGTAGCATATTAGTTTGTTTTCATTTGCTGTAACAAATTACCTAAGGTTGAGTAATATTTAAAGAAAAAAGTTTGTTTAGCTCACAGATTTGGCAGCTGGTAATATAAACATCATGGTGTCAGTTCTGGCAAGGAGCCCCTCAGTAGCATTACATGGCAGATTGTATGGTGTGTGTTACGGCTTGTATCTAGATGTCTCCCCAAAGCCTCATGTACTCATAGGCAGGGTTTTTCAGAGATGGCTGGATGTAGGGCATGTAAAACTGGAATTAAGGACATGTCAAGTAAATTGGTTTAGTATAGTTTTGGGTGTGACTAATAGAAGGCCAGTTCTAGGTGTGGGTAGCACCAACCAATAGACTGACTGGAAGCCTGGATGGAATATAAAGAAGGCAAGGTGCTGCTGCTTGTTGCATTCTGCCTACCCTGCCATAGACTGTTTGTCCTGTGTGATGCTTCCCAGCCATGCCACCCCACCTTGGAGACAGCTGATTAATGGACTGACACCTCTACAAATGGAGATAAAATAAATCTTTCCTCCTTTAATTCTGGATGTCTGGTACACTGGTACTCAGTTCACAAACTTAATTGTAAGCATATACAACCAGAATTGTGGAAAGGATTAAGTTCATGAACCAAGGTACCCCTGTATTTTGTCTTAGCAATGAGAAAATAAAGTGGGAGTACATGTAAAAGGGAAAGATTTGAGTGTGTTATGTTTTCAATATGTCTCCTAAGGCTCATATGTTGGGAGCTTGTTCTCCAATGCACCACTGTTCAAAGCTGATGGGCTTTGGAGATGTGCCGTGATGACTGTCACTTCATTAATGAATTGATCTACCAACGAGTTCATAGTTCAGCGGGCCTACTAGGAGGTTGGCCCCAATTGTATGAATCAAGTCACTGGGATGTCTCTGAAGAACATTTTGGCCCTGGCCTCTTCCGCTGTAGTTAATTTACCCCCTGCTTCTAGGCTGCCAAGAAGTGAGTGATTGTGTTTCACCATGCTCTTCCATCATGATGTTATGTCCTGCCTTAGGTCCAAGGTAATGGAGCTAGCCAACTGTGAACTGAAATCTGAGAACCAAAATCTTTCCTCTTAAGATTTTCTCAGATATTTTGTCACAGCAACAAAAGTTGACTAACACATGATGAGACAAGAGTGACAAAGGGTCCTTCTATCTCTCTGTCTTTGGGTAATAAGTGAGGTGCCATAAGAACCATGTTAGTTCCTTTTGAGGGCATTGTCCCAATGACTTAACCACCTCCCATTGGTCCCCACCTATTAAACATTCCACTACATTATCAACACACTGGGATCAAGCTTCCAGTGCACAAACTTTTGGGAGACATAATACATACCAGATAGTCACTGGGTATTAACTATTTTTACCGCAGTCTTACAACAAAGCATGTTATTTTTGTATACTGGTTTGTTTTATGAAATACACAAAAAAAGTGAGTAACACACTTATGTAACTGTCAGGCCAAGATCATTTTTAGCAGTCCAGAAGCCACCTCCTACTGGGCTTCATTTAGCCTTTTCCTAACCCTCTACCTTGTGGTTGGTGTGACTACAAATGTGATCATTGGGTGAACATAGGCTTGCCTTTTCTTTAAAGTTTTGCCTCTATGTATGCATTGGTACTGATACTGTTTAATGCTGCTTGAACTCTGAGTGGAATTATCCCCTCTGTTTTGTGTTTTGGATTTTTGTTCTCAACTTTGTGTTCATCTGTGAGCTGTTTAACACATATTGCACTTTTATTGATGGGTGCTTAGGTTATCTCTGGGTTTTGGCTACTGTGAACAATGGACATTTTTATCATTTCTTGGTGTACACAGGCATTCTTTAGCAGTGGACTAGCTGTCATGTGATATGCTGTTCCAGGTTTCAATGATTATTTTTTCGAGAATTGTTTCCCAGTTTACACTTACCCAGAATTACTATTGTTCCATATCTTCACCAATATTTGAACGTTTTCCTGAATATAAATGAAAGAAAAATTCTCATTATTCTTCAAATTTGGTTACATCTTAGCAACATTATTTCCTAATAAAACTTATACTTCAATTGTGCATGAAGCATACTAAGTGCTTCACATGAAATATATAACTGTATACCCCTTTACTCTTCCCATTTGATAGATGAGGAAACTGAGAGATAATTTAACATCAGTCTAGAGGTTGGTGCACCTGCATAGTGGAGTGCTCGCCTAGCATTCAGGGACCCTGGATTTGATCCACAGAGCAAAAAACACAACCTAACAAGCAGTTTATTAAAGACGCAAATTCAGGTCAGTTTCTTCCGAAAATCCAAGTTCACGATGATCAACGGCTTAATTCCTTTTCCTCCTTTCAGGATACTGTTATGACTTAGAATTAAGCCTTGAAGAATGGAAGAGTAACTTTTGTGATACTGGGCAGTTTGAGAGGACGTTTATATGTGTGCGTGCGCGCACACACACATTCTGATGAAAACAGGTCGTCTGCAAAGCTAGTGATTTTCTCACAATTACTTTCTTTCTGTAATGGCTGAGCCACAGCTTCTTTGGTAAGGTTTTTGCCCAAAACTTGAAAAAACAGATGTGCTAATAGTATGTTGCAAACTTCAAGTTAAGGCAAGCTCTGTGACCAACGGAAAATACAGAGCTTATTGACATCAGCTATCATTACTCTAAATTGTAGCCTGAATTCTTTTCCTTTTATTACTCAAAAGCAATTTCAGTTCTTACCATGTCATCACAAAGTTAAAGTGAATCAGTACTTAAAAAGCCCCGATATTTATAAATCATAGTTAGTGAAGTATGCTAATTGCTGAGAGATACTAAGATGTACCTACATCTGATCAGTCCCCAGGAGCTTTACCATTCCGTGTAAATGACAAGCCCACGATGGTGCCAAACTGAGGCCATATGATTATCGTGGCTCAGCCATTCATTGAGAAATGCTGCAAAGGACTGCTCTAAAACGACAGATTCTGTAACTATCCGTGAACTTTACTGTTAAAACTGCCTTTGCTGCTAACAGCCCCGAAGGGTGATGTTCTTAAGACCAATAAAGAAATCGAAACTAATATTTTTCGGTCTATTAACAGATTACAATGGGAAAAAAAAGGCGCAAAAGCGTCCACTGGTGGAAGGGCAGCTCTGAGCCCTGGCGGGGTGCTCGCGGTCTAGATCTGGCTCTGTTAGCCCCTGGCCCCTCCTCAACGCCGCCATACACCTTTGCTTTCTCTACCCTGCTCTCAAAACGTCTATCTTGCACAGAAAAGTCACGTTCTTGTGGGTGACTTTCGCAAGGCATTTGGTTTTACTGAAAGAGTCCCAGAGAAGGGCAGGGGCATTTCCGTGTTTTCCGAATGGCGGCTTCCACTTCCGCACGTTCTCAGAGAAGGGGCGTCGGGGAGGCGAGGGCAGCGCTCGCACCCACTTCCGGAGTGGGTACAAGCAGCTCGATCCACCCACAACACCTTCCCTGAGGTTCTGCCTCAACAAGCTCTTTCTGCTCAGGTCAGGGATTCTCGGGGCATCTTCCAAGCCCTGCACGGGAAAAAAAACGCTAAAGCCACAGTCCAAGGCCGACTCCCAGGGGGGGCCTCAAACCAGCTCTCGCGAGACACGTAATCTCACCCTGGCCTGGAAAAGGCGTGTCCGACCCCGCCCCAGTTCTTACGTCTGCCTCCGGCGCTCCTTAGCGTGCGGCTGCGTTTTGCGCGTGCGCACTCACTCTCCCACCCCCGCGCGGGCTTTTTTCTGGCCAGTCGCGCGTGGGCTGAGGCCCTGGGCGGGCGTTGCGAAGGGTTGTTTGTTTGAGCTCGGACCCTGTGACCGTTCCTCCCTGTGAGGAGGGCTCACCCCCTACGTCAATAGAATGGGCCGTCTTGTGGGCTGCTAGGGGGCAAGCTGGGGAGTACGGGGCTGCGGCCATGAACTCGCCCGTGGACCCCAGCGCCAGGCAAGCGCTGAGGAAGAAGCCGCTGGAGCGGACGCCCGAGGTAAGGCCGGCTGGCCCACGCGCACCCTCGGGCCGGCGGACGGCGTCTCTTTCAGTCCCAAAGCTGCGGTTTCTGTCGCCCTGTCAGCGCCTCGCACCTGCCGCCGGGTGTCTTCTCTGCGTCCCCCTGCCCAGAACCCAGCCAGCCCTCACGCGGGCGGGACGGTGACCGCCTTTCCCGCGGGTGGAGCTGTCTTCCCCGCACGGCCGAACTCGCCGGGGACTTCCTTGTGTTTTTCGATGGGAAAGCACCGTTTCTAAATAGGTATTTTCGGAGTTGGGTAGAATGTGCGTTGGGAAGTGAATTTGCCAGACCTTCAGGTAGACTGAAAAACGAGATAAGAATTGTAAAGTAAAAGTCGTGTCGTCAGGAGATAACTTCACGCTGCGTGTTGCGCCCCGGAAATACTGTGCAGTTACCCAGCAAAGGTTAAACTTTTCCAAGTCCAATTAGAACTTTGCATCCAGTCATATGGTAAATTCTGTGGTGGATGATACATGTTTAAAGATCACTTCTGTAGGTACTTTTTTAGACTGGGAAATTTTTACAGTATTTTTCGCTTGGATAGAAAATGTCAGGTTAGCAGTAATGCATCAACTGGAAAAGTTTTCATTTGATCTGAGGGTTGTCAGGCAAATAACAAAAATCTGTTAGCCTTGCATGTGTGAGTAGTTAAAGGGGTTTTTTGGAATGGTTTTTTTCTTGACTTGGAGAATTTCCTCTGATCAGTGATACCTGTACTAAACCAGAACACAGCGCAACGACGTGAGTGGATTTTCTTGTTTATAGTTGCAATAATTTAAATCTTTTAATTCTTGCTAGGTCACTTTTGACTTTTGGTTAATAGTGCTTTGCACAGTAAGTCTAAGTAACTGTGGTTTGGTCTTGTGAGACATGAAAGTATTCAAGACATTGAAGCTGTGATAGGTAAAACTTTGTTCTTGGAGATACTGATCTTTGGGTAGGAACAAAACAAATTTTTCTGTTTCCTAGACTCTTCTTTTTGCATATATGATCTTTCTTTCTTTCTTATACAAGGATGATTTCATGAATCTTAACTTTCCTGTGATGAGTTTTGAACTTAACCTTGAACTCTGAAAGCAATCACTTTGAACAGTTAAATTTTTTGTTTTTGTGTCATTAAGGAGTGTCAGGGTCAGGGATATAGCTTAGCAGCATAAGTGCCTGCCTGGCAAGCACCAGGTCCTTGAGTTCAATTCTCAGTACAAAAAAAGAGTCATATAAGGATTATAATGTATAATGTAGATTTTACGTTTTAAAATGAAAAAAAAAAATTCGGTCTTTGTGAGGCACGGTTTCACTATAAAATTCGGGCTGGCCTTGAACTAACTAGCCCAGCCTGGCTTCAGATTTGCAGCGATTCTCCTGCCTCTACCTCCTGAGGGCTGAAATTGCAGGCTTGTTACTTTTGATAAATTCATATTTTAATGAGAAAATTCTACTTCTCCTTAATAACAGACTTACTTGTTTTGAAATTGCATATTGTTGAGCTTAGGAAATTTTCTATAGCGTTCATGAAGTTTCATGTTTGCCAGTTAGGTAAAGTAATACTTTATCTTGTTTTACTGGAAGAGCAGCATTGTTCAAGGGATTGCTAAACTGCCTACAGCTCACAGAATAGAGCACTGACATCTAGCAGGATAACATGTTAACTGCTTGATTCATTGTCAGTGATTTTGAATGAGTAGAATTTTTCAGGGTACAAAGTTATGAATAAGTCAATGATAACTTGAATCGTAGTGATGATTTATTTTGATATGTAATTTGATGAAATTTTTACAAGTGCTTTTCTGTTTTCATAAGGTTCTGTGTCTTTAGTGAACTGGTAAGTGTCTATTATAAATATATTCAGTAATTATTTATTGAGAGCCTATCTGTTCAACGTACTGCTGTTTTGTGCAGTTGGGAAGTATCAGTGAGTAAAACAGTACAATCTTGGTGGTTATTACATTCTAATGGAGCAAGGCAGAGAGAAGCAAATGATAAATATAATAAGCAAGTTACATAATGCATTAACTAGTAATTGCTATGGCGAAAAAGAGTGGAATAAGAGGAATTGGAAACAAGGAGCAAAATCTGAGTTTCAGTTTAAACAAAGCAGCTCTTACTGTCCTAGATGAGTTGGCTTTTGATTGAAGATAGGCACCTTGAAAGAACTGCAGTAGGGTTATGTGAGGAAAGCTTTGCAAGCAGAGGGAATACTCATTTCAGAGATCCTGTGGCGAGAGAACATGTCTGGATAATCTAGGAAAGCAAGGAGCTCTGAGTGGGTAGAGAGAAGTGAGCTAGGGTGAGAGTAGTAGGAAATTAAGTCAGAGAAGAAATAATGGTGATGTAAAATAGGGCCTATTATGTAGAACTTTCTGAATTGTAAGTTCTTTGACTTTTATTTTTAGTGAAAGGAGGGGGAAAAGGTCCATCTGAAGGTTTTGAAGTACAGGAGTGATAATATCTTCCTTAGCTTCAAGAAGAGTTCCCAGGCTGCTGTGTAAGAGTAGACTCCCCGAGAGCAAGGGTAGAAGTAGGAAATTAATGCAATAGAACTATTGCATTGAATCTCACAAGAGATGATGTTAACTCAAACTGAAATGACAGTAATGGAGATGGTGAGAAGTACCCATGTTTTGGAAATATTTTGAATATTTATCCAACAGGATTTGCTTTGATGTGACTGTGAGTGAAAGAGAAGAATCAGGCGTAATATCAAGGTCTTGGGCCTAAGTAATTGGAGTGCTTATCTAGAAAATGGAGATGCCATCAGAGATGGGAAAACAAGCTGGGAATCTAGCTCAGCGGTAGAGCACTTGCCTAACATTCACGATGCCCTGAATTTTATGCTGGCTTTTAGTTCTGAAACATCAGCTTCATTAGATTTAGAAAAACCTAACAGGATTTGGACTCAGAACTCCTGGCCTTTGGACTCCAAGACTTCACACCAGTGATCCCTGGTTCCGTTGCTTTCTGGCTTTTGTACTAAGCCATACTACTGGCATCCCAGGCTGTCAGCTTATTAAGATGGGATCAGCCACCATAACAATGTGTGCAAATTCTCAAATAAATCTTTTCATATGTCTGTATACAATGCTTACTGGCTTTGATTCTGCCATAATTTTGAAGTATCAATGTTATTTCCCACCCTGCATTTTAAAAAAGTATTTTCCATACCGTATTTTCAATAAGTAGGGGTATAAATTGTGTAAAGACTTAAGGAATTCTAATTTTTTTTCAAATTTATTCTATACTGCATTATCATCACATTGACTTAGTGTGTAAACCTTGTGCTTTTACATAAAATCATTGAAACTTAATAAATGAAGTGGGGTTTTTTTGTACATCTGAAAAATAAGTTTCTAGATCTGTGCTCTGAGCAGCTGCATGTGTAGTGCTGACCCATTGCAGCGTTTGAGCTATCTCTTCAGAAGACTGCAGTTGTCCTGTACAGTATTTCCAGTGACCACAATAACAAAGTTGGGTGCACACAATTACCAACCATGAAGATAGGCTAGCTGTTTGTTTGTTTGTTTGTTTGTTTATTGGAGACAAGAGTCTTGCTGTGTAGTTCAGCCTGGCATTGAATTCTGTGTGTTATCCAGGCTGGCTTTGAACTCGCAGCAGTCCTCTTGCCTCAACCTCTTAAGTGTTGAGATTACAGGTGTGTACCTCCATGCCCACTTTTGATAGCCGTTTTTACTTTTTAGCTTTGACCTGTTTCTTTATGAGTATGGTTTGTCTGTTCATAAGTGAACATCTTCTACTTCTGTTAGTGTACCTCAGTGATGACGCTTGCAAAACTGTGTATTATTATTGTATAGAGTATGAAGTATTGTCATGTTTTTGTATTACTCAAATGTCCCTTTAAAAATGTAAATAAGTGCTTTTCTCTTTTGTTCGCTAACTCCCCTGCCTACTCTTGTCTTGGACTGAGAGAGTTGCTATAATTCTTTTTTTCACAGCTCTTTATTTAGCAGTTTTCTATTTGTTAATTAATATATACCTTTTTAATGTAACACTTTTTTCTAATAGTGTCTGAATTGCACTGTCTTTCAAATTAAGCAACACCTTCACATGTTTTAAAATTCACTTGTACTAGTCAAATCTTATGTGTTACATAGATGTATTTATTGCATTAACTAGTTTTATTAGAAGTTTGTACAGCATAAAATTGAGAAATTTTGATTTGATGTTCCTTTATCTAGAATCTTGGCAGTAACTTGTATTAAACTATGACATAGCATTTTATTACATTTTTTACATTGTAGAAAATCACATTTAGTTAGCTTATGAGTAAGGCAGATAGCTAGGGGAAGGGCCTGAGATAGAGTTGGATGATCAGCCATATTGATAAGAATTAAGAGTAGATAAATGTAAATAAATGTCTTTTAAAAAACCACCACCACAAAGAAGAAATGTCTAGCAGGCTAGTAAACCATGGCTCAGGTGTCTCTGGTGGGTCATGGAGGTGTGACCCTAGGTGCTGTGGTGGATATAGTTGGTCCCTTCTCTGGGTTCTCTCTGGCATTGTTCCCCTTCTTTGCTTCCTGGTTGCCATGAACTGAGTAGCTATGCTCCACCTGTCTGCCATGCTGTTTCTGCCATGGAGCCTACCAGCCGTGAATTGAATCCCCTGACCCGTGAGCCAAACTCAAACTCTTGTCCTTTAAATTGTGAATGTTGGATAGTGTATCGCAGCAATAGGAAAACTGACTAATACAGATCCCCAGCACCACCAGAAAATGAGAGCTGGGACAGTTTGCAAGAGGAGTATGTTTTATAGGAAAAGTTCAGATACCAATTTTCAACATAGCAATTTTGAAACATTTACTAGGATTGTTAAGTAAGGATTGGCCTATATAAATTTGTGTTTCTAAGAGAAGGCTGGGCTGGAGATTGTAATTTTATAGTCACCAGGTTATAGATACTAGGTAAAGTAAAGAGACTAGATGAAATTACCAAGGTAGAGAATATACACAGAAAAAAGGACTAAAGATGGTGGTGGGTTTCCCAAGATACTTCAGCACTATGAAAAGCAAAACCCACTGAGGGAGCTGAAACAAATAGTGCAGTAATAACCTAGAAGCCAGGTTAATAAAGTATAGTAGAGATAAATTCATTGATTAAACTTGATTTATTTAACTATTTTTCCCTGAGTATCTACTGGATGGTAGAGCATTATGAAAAATATAGTATATAAATGGACAAGAATCAGTATCTTACAACTTCGTAGTAATTGTGGTGAGCTAGACACTGAGTATGAACATGTGTTGTAAAGGGCACCATTTTTCTAACAGTTTTTACTTTCCTAGCCATCTTGCTTACTATGTGGATCTACCTTCTACAACACATTGTTTCTTCCCAAACTAGTTCTTCAATTTCCTTTTCCACTCTGTATAGATTTTCTTACAGAAAATTCTGGATTTAAATACTTGGTAAGCAAAGTGTTTTAAAATAACAGGAGATTAAAGAGAGCTGGATACAGGCTGTGTTCCCAGCACCCTGCAGACAAGTGAGAGGAACATTTGAAAGTTAAAGATCATAGTGGGGAACATAGTGAGACCTTGTCTTAATTTTTTTTTTTTTTTTTTTTTTTTTACAAAAGTTGTTAAAGGACTCATTTGGGTCTTTATACCAAAATTGTTTATGCCACATATAAAATAAAAGTGAGACCTTAAACTTGGCTGGTTTTCAACTCATTTTGTATTCAGCACTCTTTTTTCTCTAAAACTTGGTTTTTACTTCAGAGCTTCTCAGCTGCTTTCTTTTTTGGTTATTTCTCACTCAGTGCTTAATACCATGTTTTTGTTTTGCTTTGTTTTGTTTATATATTTTGTTTTTTGTTTTTTTGTTTTGTTTTTTTTTTTTTTTTGAGACAGGGTCTTGCTGTATGGTGCAGGCTGGCCTTAAGCTCACTCATTATGTTGCCTACCCTGGCCTTGAACTTGCAACAATAATTCTGCCTCAGCCTTCTGATGCTGGGATCACAGGCAACTGCCACCACACCCAGCTTGTTATCATGGGAACTGATTTTGTGCATCTTGGACATTCTTATTCAGTACTTTCACTCTAGTTATTAGGCTGCTGTCAGCAAGAACTATACATTTTCTGTGCTTCAGGTTCACGTATCTAACCACTAAATTGCTCTCCTGATTCTTTAAACATTTATCTTAAAGCCACCATTATTTTTCTTCTTAATATTATATTAGTTTTGTTGTTGTACCGGGAATTGAACTTAAGACCTTGCGCTTGCCAGGCAGACTCTTAAATTAGTATTTTTATATCCCTGGCTATTATATTAGTATTTTTGAACTGCATGTGGTGGCACAGGCCTGTAACCCCAGCTCGGGAGGCAAAGGGAGAGGATCCGTGTGAGCTCAAGGCCAGTTTAGGCTACAGTGAATTCAAGGCCAGCCTGAACTACACAGACCCTGTCTCAAAAAACAACAACAAAAAAAAAACATTGTCAATATGCTGGCCTAGTTGCTTTTTTAAAAAGTTTTTGTGCTTTTACACTTGATTCCTCCTGATATTTTTCTTTCTATATCGAACTGGCAAATACACTGTGTTGATAAGATTATTAGGTTAGATAGTTCTTTGAAACTACAAAGTCTGGAAAGGAAAGGCTTCTTGGAGGAGATTTGAATTGTCTTACATATCATGGATAAATGTCTGAATGATATACAAAAGGGAAATCATTCCAGGCAGACAGCTGCAGGAGCCATGCCACAGAGATTGGCAAGCCAGGCATATTTGTAGAACAAGAAACCAGTCTGATTTAGAGCATGCATTCCTGATAGAGATGTTACTCCCAAAGTAGCAAAAATTGCTTTTTAAAGGGAATGAAAATAATCCCAAATATGGTTTATGACCCTCCAAAATGCAAGCCTATCTGACAAAAATCTTATTTTTTAGTATTAATTGGATGGGTTAGGGTTAGGGTAACCCTAAGTTTAGAAGGGAGAGGATGATAAAAAAAGGTTGTAAGTCTTTGATCTCTAGTTTATGGGATGTTTGGGCTGGTGATGAATGTAGTTGAATGTTAAATGATGGTGCTAGTTATACTAGCAGGATTGAATCATTTCAAGGATTTGGACTCTATCTTGTTAGTAAAGGATAACTACTAGAGAGTTTTTTTTTTGTTTTGGGGGGTCTTTTTGATACCGGGGATGGAAGTCACGACTGCATACTTGCAAGGCAGGTGCTTATGCCACTGAGCTAAATCTCCAGCCCCAACTACTAGAGGGTTTAAACCCTGGAAATAGGCTTGAGGAGGTACTGTAGCTCAGGATAAAACATTTTCCTAGCTTGGGTTCAGTTCCCAGCGTCACTTAATAAAAACTTGGAAGTAAGATCTGGTTTCATGATGATGACTCTGAGCATTTGAAGATGTATTTGTGGGTGGAAGGAAACACAGTAGAGGCAGAAAAGCTTATGTAAGTAAGTAAATAGGATGAACATAAAAACATTTTGTCCTAACTGGTGTATATGTTTCCATGCAAAAGCAAAACCTAATCATTATGTGGTGATATTAGGGACTCCAGGAGCTATAGTATTGGCCAAAGAGAAAGGTTCTCGACACTGTGGTAGCACCAGTCTATGGGACAGTGAGATAATAAAGAGATAAATAGGCCCAATATAGTCAATTAATTGGAGAGAGTCTCCTTCCACCAGACTTGGACTATAAAACACATGTACAGTAGTGAAGCCTGCATACTTGTAGAAAGTCAGATGAATTTTTACAAACATGTTTAACTTATTTATCTTGCAAATCACAATATGGAGTATGGATAGAACATTATCACAATACAGACTGTTACTGAAGAAAATTCCCTTTCCCCATTCTAGTCACTTCCCTTTTCCAAAGGAAGGTACTTTTCTGTTTCCGTCATCATAAATCTGGTCTTCCTTGAACTTCATTTAAGTGAAAGCGTGTTTCTGGCAACCAAGACTATGAAACTACTTTGCTTCTTTGCATTTTACTTCTGGACTGGACTTTAAATCTCTCTTGGAGCTTTCCCTGGTGTTAATTTGCTTATCCTTGGTGCAGCCTTTTGCTTTTGTTTTTGGGGGAGAGGTTTTTTGGTTTGTTTGTGTTTTGTTTTGAGACAGGGTCTCATTGTGTAGTCTTGACTGGCCTTGAACTCATGGCAATCCTCCTGTGTCAGCTTGCCGAGTGCTGTGATTACAGACATGCGCCACGATGTTTGTCTAATATAAACTCTGTGTTGCGTCTGGGAGCAGGATTTCAGCAGACTGATCAAGAAAGAACCTGAAAAAGAAAGGGCCTGAAGCTCATACCTGTAGTCTTAGCACTCTGGGATCCTGTGAGGCATGAAGGTCAAAAGTTCAAGCCCAGCGTGAGCACTTAATTTAATAAAACCTGTCTCCAAAAAGGACTAGGGTCATAGCTCAGTGTGAAGGCTCTATATTCAATTCCAGTATTACCAAAAAAAAAAAAAAAACACCCCAAAAGCAAAAAGCAAACCAACCAACTCGCCCTCAAAAACCTGATTGCAGTGGGTTAAAGAGAAAACAATAACTAAAGGCAGTAAATGTACTGTTTATGAGTTAGCCTGTAATGGGAAGAGGGACGATATAAAATCCCCCAGAATCTTCTGGGGGTACTCGTACCTTACCATCCTTCACCTTCAAACACATGTGTATTTTATGTCTCACATTAACAATATTTTGGTCAGTAGGACAATGGCCCCGTAAGATTATATCACCTACTTTACACTAATGTTTGAACTGTGACAAAATCTCCAATGATACACTTGTCAAAACATGTCCCTGTTATGTGACACTGTTTGTAAAAAACTAACACCATTTCTGAACCTTAAGATATGTATATTTCCCCCTTAGAGTTATACCCATGCTTGCCTTTAATCTCTTAACCAACCTTCACTTCTTAAATTAGAACCTTCTGGAATGGAGCATAGGCTTTGGTATTTGTGGAAAGCTCCACCAGTAATGTTGATATATGCATGTCTGAGAAGCATTGTCCATTGTGCCACATTATTTCCTGCTTCTATGCTTTGCATAAGATTAGAACTGTTACATACTTTACCCCTTCTTCTTTCCTCCTGGCACTGGTAGTTTCAACTCAGGCAGGACCTTGCCCTTGCCAGGGAGGCGCTTGTGTCGCTGAGCTATATCGTTGGCCCTGTACGGTATATTATTATCAGGAATGAATTCATTATTTGGACCAGCCAACTTCAAATGTAGGGTCCACTGCTGAAAATGAGTGATTGTAAGCAAGTCACCTAATGTCTGTAAACACTAAATATCTTTTCAGGATTGTTGTATGGACTAAGTGAGATCGTATATTTGAAGTATTAAACAGTGTGTCTTCAGAATGACACTCAGTAAATGATAATCATATGTATTAGCTTGTGGTTTCCTTTATCTGCAAGAAAAACTCTAGCTTTGCAAATTTGTACTCCTAGCTGAAATCACATTCCTATGCTCATCTGTGTAATTGTGCATCCTTCTTCACTTTTGCACTCCTCTGTGTTCCCAGAATACCACTCACCTTCTCTCATAGTGTTTACTGTACTGTGTTATGGTTGCTATTCTGCTTTTCTCTTTGGCTGTAAGCTCCTCAAGGATGTTGCCTGTATTTTTACCTCGCATTGTCTATTATGTAGAATTTGTATGTAAATGACTTTAAAAATAAAAGCAATGTAGAAAATGCTCTTTTATTATACTAGTAGTGATTTCTATTGGTCTAATAATTGAAGTGCTGGAATAAAAAGACTGATGAAGTTTGGCAAAAACTGCAAAATTTGCTGGTTTTTTTTAATAAAAGAGGAATAAATTACCATTACAATGAATACTGTTTTACCTGACAGTTTTTTTTTTTTTTTAATCGGTACCAGGGATTGAACTCACCACCATGTGCTTGCAAGGCAGCCTTTTATACCGCTGAGCTAAATCTCAGCCCCTACCTGACAGTTCTTGAGAGACAGTTCAGATGGAGAAAAATTGATTATATCTTTGAGCAGAAACTTCTTTTCTATGTAGCTGCAAAGCAACTTGAAGGAAGGACTGGTTATGTAGCGCAGTAGTACAGTGCTTGTTTAGCATGAACAAGGGCCCAAGTTCAATCCCCAGTACAGCAAAAAACAAAACAAAACAAAAAACCTTGCAGGAAACATCACAGATAAATATTAATTTTTTTATCATAAGGTCATTTAAAATTTTTGGACAAAAAGTTAATGATCAGATAGGTGTTAATCACATAGGTGTTACCTACTAAAAATAAGAAATTTTTTTAAAACTAGGTTATTTTTGTTACAAGTTAGAGTGAGCTATAACTGAAAAAGTTGAAATTTAGTAGTAGTATCATTTCTTAATCTGTTTTAGAATTTAAAATATGGTCTTTAACTATATCCTTGTAGAGGAATTTTTTTGAACTGTCAAAAGAGCAGCATTGTACTTGGAATCATTTTTGAGTGAGTCACTGTGCAGATCCCTGAGGGCAGCAGAACAAAGATTCTGTTGTGCATCTACAGCAGATGTACATTCACAGAATTCCATGAAAAGAAAAAGAACTTATTTATGTTTGTGAGGCTGTTTGACCTTCATGTGTAAACTCAACTGGATAGAAAGGTAATGTTAGATCTGGATACGTACCTTTATTAGAGAACATTTTCCTCGCATTATACATGTATTGGAGATTTGAGAGAAGAGATAGACAATTAAAATTCAGCTTAATTAAGTACTGTGTTAATTATAAATAGCATGTGTTCAAGAGTTTGTAGAATGTGTTTCTGGGAGAAGAGTAATGAGTAGGCAGATGCTATTGTTTCAGAAAAGGGAACTGTAATTTGATGTCTAAAAATTCAAGTGAAGAGAAGAAAGTATATTTCTTAAAAGGGAAGCATTGTTTGCAGAGACCACAGCATGAAAACAGTATGTGCATGCAAGTTGCCTGGGCAAATAGACCATTGGAGAATGGTCAAGATCAGGATCATGAAGGACTATTTCCTTGCTGAGTCTGGATTTCTCTTTCAGAAAGAGCACTCTGGCAGTAGTGTGAAGAATGTGCTACAGGATTCCAGACTAGAGGCAAAAAGGTTATATTGAGTTATTTAGTGACAAAACAGTCCGTAAATGGCTGCAATTGGGATTGTGTGTGTGTGTGTGTGTGTGTGTGTGTGTGTGTGTTTTCCTGAAAGTAAAATTGAAAGTAAAAGGCCAGGACCTTTGATGTCAGCATTGTCATCTAAACAGGGAACCAATAATGAATTTTGGATATGTTACACTTTAGATGCTGGTCAGTGAGGTGAGATTGGTCAGTATCTACTAGAACCTGTAGCATATTAAGTTTCCTAGAGAACTTTGAACCGAAACACAACACACAGACAGTAGGCAGACAGTGTTCTTCATGATAGAGCCTCCAGTGAAGAAGGGTAGATACACACATACATACACAGAGTTGAAGCTATGGATGTGGACAGTATTGTTTCTCATAGTAGAGCCTCCAGTGAAGGAGGATAGATGTCACATTTCTAGGAATATAAACTCCATAAGTATTTAAGGGTGTACAAAAAGAACTAAGAAAGAACACTCAGAGCAGCCAGAGCAAAAGGTAGTAATCTTGCAAAAAGCTCTCTGTAGAAAAAGTGTTATTATCCAATATTATCCACTTTTTATATATTGGAAAGTGGAATCACATAGAGATTAACTTGCTTGAGGTCAGCTACAGTCAGAAGCAGTGGAGTCAGAATTTAAACCTAGTCTGATTCAATAGGCTGCTTATAACCATTATTAAGCCAAATTATAGAAGGGATGGGACTTCTAAGGTGGGGAGTGAGTGAATGATGAATGTGTTAGCAGTCACATGTTACATAAAGAATGTGAGGAGGGATAAGAATTTAAAAGTGCATATAAATTTTAGAATAAATGTTGGATTACTTCACAGTGGATAATCACAGTGGGATCAGGAAAGTGTACTTGGGATCACATTAAATTTAGAAATCATGGAATACCTCATCTTTTGATACACTATAGTTTTAGTGGTTAATTAATAATTAACCAGTCTTGAGGGTTAAGTTTTATTATTTGAAACTTTTATCCCTGAAAATTTAAATTTTGGGGTATAATTTTTTAATGTTAAAGAGTTTTAATAAAATTTAAGTGCATTAAACAGTATGTATTCAGTTACAAATGTTTGTGTTACAGTGAGCAATGTATACTTAATCTATAGAAAGATGTTACTAGATTCTAATACAGTGATGGCAAGAGATTGCCTTTCGAGACAGCATTGCTAGGGACAATTTGTGATGCGCAATAATCAATGTATGGAGTTGATTGGGATACATGATAAAAAATAACTAAAGAAGAGCCACAGATTTAGCTCAGTGGCATAAGCGCCTGCCTGGCAAGTGCTAGGTCATGAGTTTAATTCCCAGTCAAAAAAGAAAAAAAGATAACTAAAGAATACAAACCAAAAGATTTGAAATTTAAATAAAGCTAAAAATACCACATAAAGGAACAGCAAGAGATAGATGTGTGTTCCCCAGCTCCCATCTTTATATTTGAAAATTTTTAATTGCTGAGACACGGAAAGAGTAGTAGCCTTTATTTTATGTTGTTTACTGTGTACTCTTTACTCAGACTAAGACTGTACCAAATTTTCTCTTATTTCCTCTTTAATATACGTTTTATTTTGTTTATTCATTGGCAAGTAATTACAAACCTAATGACACTTGGCCTCTCCAGTTATCTATAAGATGTCTCTTGTTTTATTTCCAGTCCAGAACCTGCCCAAGGTACCTTACATTTGATTGTCATAGTTTCCTATAATCTAGGAAGTGGTACCTTTTATCCCCCCTTTCTTGAACACAGCAATTTTGAAGAGTCTGACCAACTATTTTATGGAATTATAATCTGGATTCATGTGGTTATTTGCTCATGACTAAATTTAGGTTAAATAATATTTTGAGAAACTAAGTAGGTGATTTTTTTACTTCTCATTTTGGCAGCTTCCCACTTTGGACACATATTGTTTGTCGTTAGGGATTCTAAATTTGATCATTTACATCTTTTTTTTGTAACTGGTAAAGGTACTATCTTGGATTTACAAATGATCTTTAGGGTCTTATTTGGAGGATTGTGACTGTCTTATTCAACAGTATTTCACCTAGTGGTTTTACCATTTATTCACCTAGTGGTTTTACCATTTATAAATGATCTATGCCTAAATTAACTATTATTTTGCTATTACAAAGTGATAACTTTGTGATTCTGTATTCCTTTACAGTGTTTTGTTTTGTTTTGTTTTGGTGCTAGAGATTGAACCTAAGAAATGCTGAGCTATGTGCCAGCCTTTTAAAATTTGAGACATGTTCTCCATAAGTTATCCAGGATGGCTTTGAGTTTAGGATGTTCTTCCCTCAATCATCTAATTGTGTGCCACCCCAAATTACTAATTTATTTCCTGTTTTCTGTGAAAAGAACTTTCTCCACCATACGTTCTTCTCCTTTTCTTTTAATAACTACGAATTCAAGGATTTGTTTTATATTTAAAACCATTGTTGTTGTTTGTTTTTGTTTGAAACAAGGCCTCACTATGTAATTCAGGCAGGCCTTGAACCCAGTCTGGCCTTGGACTTTGCAGTAACTGCCTGCATCAACCTCCCAAGTGAGGCAGTAGAATTACAGATAGGCACCACCACACACAGCTTTGATTGCTAAAGTGCCTCAGATTTAGCTAGTAGAAGCCTTTGCAAAATCTACTCCTAGGTTCTTTTGGAATAATGCTACGAATCTTAAGTACTTTCTTGTTTTTTGGCATAAAATGATGTTCCAGATCTGTAATTTTCTTGTTTTAATGTTGAAAGTCATTTATTCAAGGAATCCTGCTTTTTTTTTTTCTTTTTCCTTCCCCTACTACTAGAGATTGAACCCTAAATCCCCAGTTCAAACTTACGATTTTACTCTCCTGCCTTAGCCATCCAGTGTGCCAGTATTATAGGCTGATTCCTTTAATGGAAAATACATTTAAAAATAAGTTTTTTTGGCTCCAAATATGACGTTTTATATTTTTGTGCTGCCATTTTTTTGAGCGTGTGGATATACCTTGAAGAATGAGAAAACCAGTGAAATGAAATTCTGTGCTTAATATGTGATTGTGTTAAATTGGGAATAGTTTAACTGATTTATGCTGAAGATTGCAGTTTTTTAATTTTTTTGCATGAAATTCATGTTATGTAGAAAAATTCAAGGAATAAGAATTTAAAGAGAAAAATGTTTATTATGTTCCATTGTTTGTGATGTTCCAAAAATAGGACACTAGACAAAACTGGATTAAATTTTAAAATGGCTTGACTAGTCTGCTGAATGTAAATTAATCTTTAGTTGATAATTTCATAGTACAAATGAATAATACTATGTGAGAATCTCTGTGCTAGATATGTTATAAGCATTTAAGAATTTATTGTCCAAAAATATTTTGTCATTGTTACACAGTTAATAAATATTTTTGTGGCTTTTAAATTTATTCACATTGATACATAAAAATTGTACATGTTATGGGGTTATACCTACTTCATAAAAGAGTTAAGTTTTTAAAAAATTTTAAGTGACTGCATAAACATTATACTTATGGAGTACCATATGTTTCAATACCTGTATACATATGTAATGTTTAAACCACGGTAATCTGTCTTCTTAAATGTTTCTTTATAATGAAAACATTCAAAATCCTTTCTTATAAGTTTATATATATATATGTAATAAATTGTCATTACCTGTTGTCACACTACTTTGCTAATAGCACACTGGAACATCTTGCTCTTAGCAAATTAAAACTGATTACTCATTGATTATGGTTCCCTATTCCTGTTCTCTCCCATCCTTCTCTTCTGTATATTCTCCTCAGCTCTAGTAAACACCATTCCACTCTCATCTTCCACAAAACCAACTTTTTTAGAATCCACATGTATGAAATCATGTGGTGCTTATCATTCAGTACCAGCCTTACTTCACTTAGCACAGTTGTGTATAATAATTTATTTGTATTTTTGTGACGAAAGTTATAACATCTCTTTTCTATGAATGTTTGTCTTTTTTAGTCTACCTAAAGGTTTATTTTATTTTTTCAAGGAACCAGCTTTTTTATTACTTTTTTAGACTCTACTTCACTTTTTTTCTCTTTTGATATTATTTCTTTTGTTGTAATTCAGGGTTTGCTTTCTTTTTTTTTTTTTTATCCTATTTTTTGGATTCATTGAGCTACAATAATTGTTTTGAGATCTTCCTGCCTTTTTGATATAAGTGTTGATTGCTGTCTAATTTCTTTAATTTTATCTATGACTTGTTGGTTGTTCAGGAGGATGGTGTTTCATTTCCATGCGTTTATGAAGTTCTTGTGGCTTCTTTCACTATTGATTTCCATTTTCATTGCACTGTAGTCTTACTACATGCATGAGATAATTTCTGCTCCTTTGCATTTACTTAAGCGTGTTCTTTGAGCTAGTATGTGGTTTGTTTTGCAGAACATGGTTGGTAAAAATGAGACAAATCTGTATCCTGGTGGTATTGGATGGAATACTTTACAGACATCTACTAAGTCCATTTGTCCAAAAGTTTGGTTCAGTTCTAATATTTCATTGTTCATTTTTTTTTCCTCTAGTTCTGACGGTGGAGTATTGAGACCCCCCCATTACAATTATATTAGTGTTTATTTGATTTTTCATGTCTGTTAATATTTGCTGTATATATGTCGGTGCACTGATATTTGATGCATATATATATATATATATATTTATGATATCTCTTCATTTGTTCTCTTTACAAGGATGTAGTGGCTTTCTTTGTCTCTTGTTAATCAGTCTTGGCTTGAAATCCACTTCATCTACAAATAGAATAGGTACTCCTGCTTTTTTCTGGATTTGTGTTGCATAGAGTATTGTTTTCCATCCTTCGAGTTTGTCTATGAATTTCTTTTTGAATTTAATGTGTTTCTTGTATACAGCATATTGTTGGATTCTTGCGTCTTGATTCATTCTTCCAGTCTGTCTTTTGATTGGTGAATTGAGAGCATTAACATTAATGGTTAAAACTGATATGTTTTGACTTCTTGTCATACTATTTTCCTATTATTGGCCCTCACGTTTTCCTATACCTCTAATCGTTTGCCTTTCCTGGTGGATTGCTTCTGTTGGGGGAAAGAACTTAATGAAGTTGTAGTCCTTATCATGTCTTTCTAGAATGCCCTTCAGAACATTTTGGAGTGCTGGTTTGGTGGTCATAAATTTCCTCATGTTCTTTGTCATGGAAGTATCTTATTTCTCCATCAATTTTGAAAGACAGTTTTGTGGGGTACATCAGTCTGGGTTGAAAGTTGTTTTCCTTTACAACTTGGAGCACTTTAGGCTCTCCTTGACCTGAGAGTTTGTGCTGAGAAGTCAGCTGTCATTCTGATGAGCTTTCCTTTATAGCTGCTTTGTTTCTTTTCCCTAACAGCTTTTAAGATTCTGTTCTTGTGTTGAATTTCTGGAACCCTGACTATGACATGCCTGGATGCAGATTTTTTTTTTTTTTTTGATCATTGCTAATTGGAGTTCTCTATGTTTCACTTATTATTTGTATGCCAAATTCTTTTTCTCCATCAGGAGAGTCTTCTGTCACAATGTCTGTGAAGATGTTTTAAATGTCACCTGTGGTATCTCCTGCTTGTTCATTAACTTCAGTTAACCTCAAGTTACTCTTCTTCATCTCATCTAGCAGCT